>OY829520.1:3711074-3910713 GCA_963691665.1 Clepsis dumicolana | reverse complement strand
TTACCATTACGACTTTCCCTGTATTTCGCATAATACGTAATTACAAGTTTAAACAATGTTCTTCCTTTACTATAATCACAACAATTCTGCGGAGAATATCACGGACACACAACATGCTTTATCCCTCAACCAATAGAGCTTACTAGTGTTCTGTTCTTATTTCTTGTTCCTAGCCTGTCGTAGGAGTAGTCACGGAGTAGGTATTTACGGGTTTGCCTAGGCTCTGCTTTTAGCCACGGAGAAGCAAATTGGGACTGTTTAAATACGAAATGAAACTAGTCTATTCCGTCTGGGATTTGTATTCATTTAATTATTTACTTTGCTGTGTTTATGTTTACTGCTTGGATAGCAAGCTACCGAATAGAAAAAAAGATTGGATGGATGTTTTGCGTTAAAATTGTGTACATTTACATTTTTGATACCTAGTTAATTGAATTTAGGGTGATAGCGTTCGTCAACATATAAGTAAATTTGGGTGTTATTGTGTGAGGCTGAGATTTTCTTGTTTGTAAGTCTATAGCTTCACAAAACTACCCAGTTATTTAATATACAGTTATTACTAAATCAAAGTCGAATTCCAACGCGTCCGTCACGCAATTTTGTTCTCCAAGTACAGTACACGGCGAACTCCCTACTACGCTTAATTTTATATGTCAAAACAAACCCGGAACGGAGTAAAATGGTTCATGAATAACCAACGGCAGCATAGCGACTTTAAAACGGCTAATAAACAAGCAAGCTTGTTTGCAAATAAAAAGCTATCCCTCGATGGAGCGGGCTGAGCAAATTTATCGGGTCTCTTTGCGAAATATAGGAACGATCCCCCGCAGTGTGATTTACGCCCAAGATATCTACGTAACGAAGAAATAACTGGATTATGTACGTACCAGCATTCTTTTTGCAGACATCGTTATATTAACGTGAATCCGCCGACGCACAAACAAACGATCTTCCTACATGAATACAACAGATTTATTACAATGCCTGGAGCGCGCTTTATTGTTCACAAAACGTTCGCGCGTACATAATTAAGTATTTATTTAGGACGATCAAAGAGGAAAAGTGCTAACTCATGGGATTTTTTTCGAACAATCTAAAGCGAGGAATACTCACCGTCCAAATAAACTGCTGTCGACGCAGTTTTCTCGTTCTCGACCACCGGCCTAATGGTTTCGTACGATATCGTCTCCAGGAGATTATCTCTCAAATCCAACACTATTAGGCTTCTTATGTCCTCGAGAATGTCTTCGTAAAAGGCCGTCAGTTTGTTACCGGTGAGAGTAAGCTTCCTTAGCTGTGTCAGTCCGCCAAAAGCTCTCTCAGATATGTATTCGATTGCGTTGTTATCCAACATGAGTTCTTTTAAACCCCACAGCTCACTGAAAGCCAAATTACCAACCATGGCCAGCCTATTGCTCCTCAAATTCAATCTAGATAAATTTTCCAGCCCTTCGAACATTTCTCGCGTCACAACTGTTATGGAGTTTAAGTCTAACTTCAACTCTATTAAATTGTTCAGATGTTTGAAGCATCCTTCGTGAATCAAACTTAAGTTGTTATTCGACAAGTGTAGGATATGTAGATTTGGTAAGCCGAAGAAAACATCTCTTCTCAGTTCGGTTATTTGGTTATCATCTAGGCTTAGGTTGGCGAGCATCATCATTTGCGCGAATGAGTGTCGTTCCAGACTGCTGATTTTGTTCGAGCGTAGACTAATCTGTCGTAACGTGGAAGAGTTTGTGAAGGCGTAAGGCGGGACGCTTTGGATCGTTCCGAATTGTATGGATATGTGTTTGAGCCGCTCCAGTCTAACGATGGCTTTGGCCGGTATGAAGGTGAGCGCTTCGTCGGAGCGCACGTTGAACATTAGGTGTTCTATTTCCGATTGTGATGAGAAGCTGGGCCAGATGGGGTCTTCTGGCGTGATGCCGCCGCTGAAGACCCAGCAGTCGGCTCTGGTGGCCACCTTGGGCTTGGTGCTGTCGCAGTAGCAATGCACGAGGGAGCGGCGGTCGACGATGTCGCAGATGTTGGTGAACACGGGTACTTGGTAATACTCGGGCGAGTCCTTGACGGTGATGGCCGGCCGCACCGTCATTAGCGACGCGATAATTACTACGTGTTTTGTTATCTGCTCCATTTCGATACCGCATTAATTGTTACCTGTAACAATGAATTAGTGTTAATGACATAATAGCTTTCTTGGATAATAATTTCCAAGGATTTATGCCTTCCGATACATGTTTTGAAGGAAACCTGGCTTCAAGAACTTGTATAATATTTAGCAGGTAATACTATGAATACACGGTGGGCTGGGACCTGGGAGCAAGTATAAAAAAGGTCTTACTTGGTCTTGGTTAGGTCTTATTTGGTTACTATTCCACTATTTTACTATGGTTAATTTTGTACTAGTTGAGTACTTAACAAGTTTAGTTCTTTCCTTACTAGAAACATTAACTAAAGTTCATAAAGTCGATCTTTAAATTCACGAAGACTGCTCGTCTAATAATGGTTTTATCACACATTTTAAGGGCAGAAAATCAAGCAAAAAAAAGTTGCTTATAAAAGCATTATAAATCTGGTCGTAATTTGTACCAAATGACTTAATTAACTAGCAACCATAACGCCCACTAACAGTTTTAAATGACAGGGCACGTGAGAATCCGCCATGTGCAAGCTGGGAATTAAAGAAAATACACAACGTAGAAATTACTTCCACATTATTATAACAATCTGCTGACACTGTGTGTCAAAAAGGCTTGGAAATTAATGTGTCCGAGGTTTAAGTGCCATGTGTTGCTATGTAAATCAAATTGTTCAAAGTGTTTACACAATTCATAAGCTCTGTTTAAATGCGTTATTTATTTTTTTTACTCTCAATAAAGTTCGAGTTGTTTGTAGTTTGAGGAAACGGTTCATAAAACGCATGTATTGTGTTATGACAATTATAGGGATCGCGGTTGAATGTTTGAATTTAGCCGAAAGGCAGCTCTTAGTTATCAGAAATTTCACGTTCTTTAGTTTTGTGGATTTTTAACAACACCCTGCCAGCTTTTGCATCTAAAATATTCAAGTTCCCCTGCCTCCAGATTATGCTCGTATTTAACCAAGACTAAGGATGATGAAATTTTTTTCAGCGAAAAAGTAACTTTTCATCCTCCTTTCAGCGGTCTTTGGAAAATCTTAAAATTACAGTTAGGAATTCTTTTTCATATTCGCCGCGGACGCTCTGGAACTATGTACTTACTGAAAGTTTATCTAAAGTTTGTGCTTTGAGAAAGAAAAATGTTCTCGTAAAAACGTGTTATTAAAAACTAGTCAGGAAATTATTCCAGTCTAGTTCTAGGCATTTTTTTCGAACGTTTACATTATTTAGAGTTCTAGGGTGGCAGAACCTTGTGCGAGGTCTGTCAGGATCGGTGCCACCATCTTACTCGCGAATCCTGGCCCTAAGCAGCAGTACTTGCACTGTTGTGCTCCGGCGTCGAGAATAATAAAGCCAAGAAAATCATGGGCACAAGAGGCATTTCATCTTCGCTCAACGTTGGCAACGAATCTGCGTGTGCATGGCTTCCTCATGATGTTTCCCTATACCGAAAAGCTCATAAAATTACAAGTATAATTTCGAACATAAATTCTGAAAAACTATACATATAAGGAATTTAAATCAGGCGTTACTTTGCGGAGGTCCATATTAATGAACTATAAAACAATGCTTTGCTCACCCGCGACCACAACGCGCAATTGACCGGTGGTCGCGGGTGAGCAAAGTAATTGTTTTTAGTTCATAACCAAATAAGGTGTAAGCCAGGGTTTTGACCTGCCACCCTCTGCTTGTGAAGTCTTTATTAGGTTATACTGCTAGTCCTAAAAAATATCTAAGTTCACTATGTCTTATATATAAACATAACGAATAAGGAAACATGTCTCAATTAGAAGTTGTACATTACATTACTTGATACAAACCGCTACATCCATTTCCCGAACTTAAAATACTTCTCTCTCAAAAATGTCTTGCCGTTCACGGCAAATTACAAGCAAACTTTTCGTAGTATAATTATGTTTTCTTATTACATTTCTGTTTTATTGCCCAAGGTTTAGGGCTCGTTCTGACCGGGATTATGGCATCTGATTCATTACGGGTTGGCTTATCTTCTGTAAAATACGGAACGTTATTAATGGTGATATGGCTAATGTAGGGGAAATGTTTTTATTCTGGTCATTATGTTTGTGGAAAAGTTTTGAATATGGTCTAGCCTGGAGACCCCTGGACGATATTTCACCAGCGTTACAAGACAGTTTACAATGACAAGTCGTATATTGCTGACTTGAAACGTTTTTATAATGCCTACTTAGTTGGTTAAGTCTACCCAGCAAGCTAAAAGTATGAAGTGTGCGTTCGAGATGGTTCTTAGCTAAGTTTAATTAAAATCGGTTGAGCTGTTTTTGAAATATTGAACTTTGAAATGACAAAGGTCTTTAAACTTTTCAAGTTGGTAATGTCACCAGTCATCAATCCAATTAGGTACTGTCTGAAAACACAACTAACTAGTTTCATTCGTTCGGCCGTGAAACAGACAAAGAGCTACTAAACATTAATCAAGTCACCCGAAAACTTCGATTCTCGGTAGTAAGCAAAATCCTTATGTAATCTAGAGCAGTAATTAGGAGCTCCCAAGTTCAGGTTTTACCTAAGTACTTATCTGTTGTTTTGCGCCCTCTATCACGCACGGATATAATTCACGATGTTAGGTAAAACACGGATTTGTCGGGTAGAGGGGGGAAGGGAGGGAGGTGAAAGAGATAGATAATAGTATATTATATAATTATACGCAGGTGATTAATGATTAACCCTAGAACGGTAACCCTTGTAACGGTTCTGCCTATTTTAATGAATTTCTAGTGAATTTTATTATATTATGAACCAACAATACAAATAAATTAACCTACATTATTAAACTATTAAAAAAAAAAAACACTAACAAAAAAATTATATTATTTACAAACAAACAGAAATCACGTCTGAGATTTCGCTATAGTTAAAACGGGTCGCGCGCACAAAAGACAGCGTCACATATGTATAGCTACATCAACGACGCGAGGCAATGAGTTTAAGACGGGAACGCCGCCATTTATTTTGCCGTGCGCCGTCTGCCAGCCAACACCAAAATCAGTAAAATTAAAAGGAAGTAGACACTCCAGTATTTGATAGAATAACTAATTTTGATCTGAATCCCTAAAGTTCAGTTTTAAGTTCAGTGTTTTCCCCGAGACGGGTGAGTGTTGCGATTACATTTATTGCCATAACTTTATTCTGCTTTCGTAAATACTACGCTTGCATGTTTTATTTTTTTTAAACATCATCACTTAAGTGCAATCATTCTATCCGCTTATATGAATCTGTTGCGCTGGAGCTTTGTAGTGCTCATGTGTAGCCTAGTTCTAGAATGTTGGAGCTACCCTCATAAAAAAATCAAGTGATGATAAATTATTGTATTAGTTAAATTCCCATTTAAATTCAATCTTCTATTGCGGGATTGACTAAACTCGAATTATAATTGAGGAATTTTATCATTTAGCCATTCCAACTGGCCGTGTATTAATTAATTGTTATTATTGTCGAACTATTTTACTTTTTATTATTTAACCAAACTAATCTAATAATTAATAATTCCATTCGTTTATTTAAATACTGTCGCTAACAAGCGCTGTGTAATGCTCGCGCATCACAAAGTTCTGGAAGGTTGCTGCTACCCTCATGTTAAAAAAAAAACTAATAATTGTATAACTGTAACTCCCCTAATTATTCTATTCATGTTTAAAACATTTTTTTTTATATACGAGGGAATTGCTTTTCATCCTGTTAAGCCGCTTTGCTACTCTTTTGGCCGATTTTAAAAAAACACATAAATTATTATCATTGTAAAATCATACCTACACTGCTTTTAAAAAAAAAAGAAATGATTTTGTTTGTGACTGCCACATCAATGATTTCTAATTAACGCTTGGGGCTCACTTTACCCGTAATCGCCAATAACCCGCAGAATAAGTTTCATCGAAAAATCCCGATGTCGCAGTCACTAACTGAAAAGTGGACATTTTGTGAACGACCAATTTCCGGAATTTCCAGGGAACAAGTCTCGGGCAGAAACCTGTACCAGCAGCGAGTGGCAGCGGATCCACCTGCTCCTCGTGGACCCGGACATTCCGCGTTCCGGACTTCCGGTGTTCCGTTTTCCTTCCCGTTTTGCTGCCTACGGGAATCTACCTTAACAGCCGCTTCTAGACTCGTCTGTGCAGGGAAGTGACCCCATTCCGGGATCTGTATTTCAATGCGTGCTCCTTCTCAAAACTAAGTTACCCACGACCTAGCCGAAGTATTTCTGATATTTTTGATAACGAATAAATGTATTAAATTTCAATCTTGTTTAGTAATTTATCTCCAACTAGAATCTAATCCTATATGGGACGCTAAACGTTACACCCTGGGTATGGGTAACCCTGACAGCTTGTTATGGGAATAGATGGCGGGTTTTTGCGTGTACCTAGAGTCTTATTTAGTAGGGGAGACCGGGTATGGTTGTCACACGGGTTGGTTGTCACAGCGGCCGTAACAGAAAGCCGAACTACCATACCCGGTCTCCCCTAATGATGGTTTTGGAATTAAATTGAGTAGCTATAATAACAGTTTTAAATGATTCGCGGTTAGTTATTTAATACATAATGAGGTCATAATGCATGTAAGTGCGTCGAAATATCGAGAGCTCGTCGAAACCTTAAGGTAATTGCGGTCAATACACCGTTCTCATTATGTCTTAAATTAAGTACCTATAGCACATTACTAAGCTTACATACTATTAATATTTTTTAAATTGTCCGTTTAAAGGGTCACACTGAAAACCACCGCTGCGGCTTGCCGTAGCATCATGCTGAGGGTGACCCTTTTAGTGCTATTCGGTACATATTTTTAATCGTTCGTTGTCTATGTTCGTTGATGATGATGATGATGATGGTGATGATGATAATTAATTGTGTGCCTGTTTTGATTATTGTTTTATTTGTTAACTGTATGTGTATGTGTCGAATTAGTGCCCAATAAATATATTTTTCATTCTTTCTAAAATTTAATAAGTACATTATATAAACTCTTTTCTAAATGCAGGCAGTGCAGGCGTGACTCGGTAAAGTAGTTCCCATCCACCTAATATCATGTTATTGTGTCGAGCTCCATTAGATGCACGTTCACTATAGATTATCTATATTATCTATCGACGAAGTTGGCTGTTATGAGAAGTTTTCGATAAGTTATTCCGCCGGAGGCGAAGCATGCTGCTCTCGGAGCAAACCCAGTTAGGAGAAAGCAAACATCAAAGGTTTGGCAAACTTAGTTGGTGCTTATGGCATTTGGTGCCATTGTCATTTGTTTAGGCATATTGCGGCATAGACGTGCGCTTGCCGCGAAGAGCTGGCGTTTAGCATAATAATAATAAATTTAAGTCGTCTCATAAGTGGTACGGCACAGTGATACCGGAGGTAGACCAATCAAAGACTCATCGATCCAGCTTAACATGACCTTAATAAATAATGCCTGCTTTCCGTGATATTCAACTTTTTTTAATTTTGGAAAATGTACTAACTTTTAACAGTTTTAAATAACAGTTTTAAATGATTCGCGGTTAATTGCATTAGACATAATGATGTAATATCGGGAGCTCATCAAACCTATAAGGTAATCGCGGTCAATATCCCGTATTCATTATGTCTAAAGTACTAACTTATGTCAGATTTTTGGGTTCCATGGTAAAAATTTTAAGACTTTCAGAGTTTAAACACTATCAAACGAGAACCAATTAAAAACACTTTAATCTGTATGATAAGATCTGGTAAGGTCGCGGGAAAACCGATTGTTTGGGGTTTGAAGTAGTTGTAGACGAAGACGAAAATACAAAAAAAAAATTACGACGACCGAGTAGCCTAGTGGTTAGAGACCCTGACTATGAAGCTTGAGGTCCCGGGTTCAAATCCCGGTCAGGGCAGATGTTTGTATGATGAATATGAATGTTTGTTCTCGGGTCTTGGATGTTTAATATGTATATAAGTATGAATGTTTTAGATCTAAACTTTAATAAATGCGAATTGTTCATAAACAACGCGATCCGATCCGATCTCTTCCAACATTTTAATTTACTTTGTCCAAATATCAAAATTGTCGATAAGCAAAACTTAAGCCTCCTAGGGTCACCAATCTTCGACGATGCCATTCCAGATTTAATCGCAAAAACTGTTTCAAAATTTCAAAATTCTGCAGACCGGCTGCTGGAAATCAGTGCTCACACTGCTATCACTATTCTAAAATTTTGCCTATTTGTGCCAAAATTTACTTATTTGCTTCGTTATTGTCCCTTTTGGAAACATCAAAATTCTCTGACCTCAATTGATTCCCTTATAAAAACTTCTTTGGAATCTATACTTAACTTAGAATTCAATGGGCAATCTTGGACCCAGGCTTCCCTTCCTATCAGATATGGTGGGCTAGGTATTCGCAAAATTTCTAATGTTGCTTTACCAGCGTTCCGATCATCTGTCCACGACGATGGCAAAAGGCCGGACGGTATGTCTCTGATTCCCTGGAGAATGGGTAGGGTTCTGGTTTGGGATGCGACCTGTGTCGATACAGTAGCACCCTCACATCTCCAGGGAACCACACAAAAAGCTGGTGCGGCGGCAGAAACGGCCGAAAATAGAAAAAAATCTAAGTATCAATCTCTCGGTCCGAATTACAATTTTGTTTCTGTCGGGTTTGAAACTTTGGGTCCATGGGGTCCCAGCGCTTACAAGCTTATTTCTGAGTTACAAAAGCGCTTAGTTGATGCAACTTGTGACCAAAGGGCTGGCAGTTTTCTCTCTCAAAGAATCAGCATCGCTGTTCAGCGAGGCAACGCTGCCAGCCTTTTGGGCACTATGCCACGGGGGCCTTATTTAGATTTAATTTAGTTTTAAGTTGTAGTTTATTTAGTTTAAGCTTAGATTTAATGTAATTGTAAATTGCTTTTATTATGTAAATAAAGTATTTAATAAAAAATAAAAAAGTATGTATTTATCTATATAAGTATGTTTATCCGTTGTCTAGTACCCATAGTACAGGCTTTGCCTAGTTTGGGACTGGGTCAATTGGTGTCAAATTGTCCCGTGGTATTTATAAATAGAACTTTCGAAAAAAAGTATAATAAAAAATCCAAATTACAAATTAGGACACAAGTTATCGCTATCGATCTCAAAAGTGCAAGTAATGGTTGCCCGTTTACTTCATCTTGTAATTTTTTTGATGGTACCGCCCCCCGCGGCCGCATTCCCCTCAGAGACCATGCGTTTCGTTCCAACACCGATCGTCAATAAGTATTTAGAAAGCTGATATTAATTTGTAGCAGTAAAACGGTAAAAAGCATTAGAAATTTACGTAACGATTCTTCCAATGCTAATTGATAACTTAATTATTACTTGAAACTTTCAAGTTCCTGTCATCCTTTGTTATTGTAATTAAGTTGTTGTTCTTGAGATATTTTATTTTCATTTAATGGATAACGTTTATCACTCATCGTACTAGAAGTATGAATCCGATATGCTTTTGATCCGACCCGACATAAGTCAGTCTAATGTGCAGCAGGCCCCATATTTACAATTATCAGTTTTGTGTGACAATTCGAACTACGTTTCTCTGACAATATGAAGCGCGCTAAAACAAAAGCTCTTTAAGTCAGCAGTTGACACCGAATTGTCAATGAACACTGACAATTGTAAAGTTGGTGAAACAGGGGCCTGCTCTATGCCGGGAATACACATGCCTGTATAGGTCTAGCGAAAAAAGTTTTTCCACAGGTCAGGCAAAACTCAATCTTATGTTAATGTCATAAAGACATGTAAAAACATTTTCTCAATTTAAGTACGCAGTATTTAGTAAGTTAGTAACATAGTCAAAGGTTTATTTTGACTAACCATCTGTTGTAATTTAGTGTTTAATAATTCTAATTTGATTTAATTTAGTTCTAGTTTCATTAGTTTTAGCTTGGATTTAATGACATTGTAAATTGATTTTGTTATGTAAATAAATTATTTATTTATTATTTAAGTATAGCTTGCACATTTTTATCTAAGTGCCAGCAGGCTTAATTGTCTAATCACTAGCTCGGAATCACAATCACGTTTATTTTGACAGTTCCAAGCCGAGCTCGCTTTGACAATAAAACCAATAGTATCGCGTTGAACATCGATAGCGATGCCGAGGCATTCTTGAAGCCAATTGCACGAATTATTTTAACATATAACGGCATCGAAATCCTTTTGTTACACGAAAGCAATCTTTCGAGGCGCTCGGAAGAATATGGCGATCCTTTTTGCCCGTCAAGCATTAGCTTCGGCCGATTCCGACTGAGTTACACAATAAGCCTGCTATTCCACATTTACTAAAACACACCAAAACTAGGGCACAAGTATGCAAAGTACTTGCACAAAAGTGTGGATTCTATAGGGTCTTTTTTATTTGCAAGAGGGATGCAAACGAGCAAGCGAGACACCTGATGGTAAGCGATCACTGCCACCCATGAGGACGAGTAACTCCAAGAGAGTCACTAGTCCGTTACCGGTCTTTAAGGAGGAAAAGGGATAGAGGAAAGAGGGGGGGGGGGGGAGTTTGATCGGGCCTCCGGCACTCTCACTAACCGAACGAGACGCAACAGGGGTGCAGGGGGTCGAACACGACTTTTCAAATTCTGCGTAACGTTACGGTTATCGTATCGAGATCGAGAAACCTCATACTAAATTTTAGTTCCAAATACGCTCACGGGCGGGCGCTGTTCCAAACGTCATACAAACTCGATAAAGTTTACTATTCGATTTTACATGACGCAGGTTTCGAATATTCGTACTCGGGCCTCTGTTGCTTCACGCCGATTTTTAACCGACTTTGAAAAAAGGAGGAGGTTCTACGTTCCACTGTATGTAGTTTTTTTTTTTTTTTGGATACTAATTTTGAATTTTTTTTTATTCGAAAGTGTATACTCCTGAGGTGGTCCCATTGTCACCAAGTCATGATCTGATGATGGGATCTAATGGAAATCGAGGGCAACCCTCAAATTTTATAGGCACGTATTGTGTTTCATAGTATATTTTTTCTAAGACTATTCAAGTATTTGTGTCTGGTAGTCATCATTCTATGTTGTTGAGCTGATGATGGAAGGTACAACTCCTTAACGGTTAGGAGTTGGAGGATAATTCTGAAAATGTTAAATCAACGTAAAATTGTGAAATAAAAATCTTTTAACAAAAAAGTAAAACCGCCTTAAAAAAAAAACCTAAGAAAAAAAACGTATAATAATTCTCTAAAATAATGATAAATAAATAAAATAAAATAAAATACGTTTATTTCGGACAACAGAAACTAAAGCCTAAAGTTTTATGGCCTAGCACTAAGCAGCAGAAATATGAAGTCGGTGCTTCATTCAAAGAATATTCCGCTCGCAGCGCACTGAATAGAAAACTTTAGGCTAAAGTTTCTGTTGTCCGAAATAAACGCATTTTATTTTATTTATTTATCATTATTTTACAGGATTATTTTACGTTTTTTTTCTAAGGATTTTTTTTTGAAGGTGGTTTTACTTTTTTGCTAAAAGATTTTCTGCAAGAGGTTCCCCAGACGAGCCGGCTCATTCGTACGGCAGCAAATAGCTACAGTATGGCTCTCCCACTACAGAAAAGATCGTGTAGTATTCCCGGCCTCAGACAAAAACAAAACACGTTCGTGCACTGAAGTATTTCCTCATTCGCTTACTGCTCATCATGTAGCAACGTGCCTTAAACTAAACCGCTTGTATGGACCCTTATAAACGTCAAACGAAGTTGCCAGACGTTCAGCAGTTGCTGGTAGTTGCCAGCAATCCCAAACTAGTCGAACACCGACATAATGAAAACGGAGTATTTTAATTAAGTTGAAAGGGATGTCGTTAAATTAGTGGAGAAGTTGTACTAAACACATTCTAGCAATACACGCCCATGTTCCTGCTCATGTATTTCGTAATACTCGTTATAATGACTTTTAACAGTTAGTACAGGGTTCGCCGCAGTTAGAACTAACTAGTTACGGTTAAGCTAATTCTAAACTACGCTATAATCATACGAGCTGAGCTTAATCTTTGTATGGTTTGGTGGTACCGAGAATTTCTGTTATGAATAATGATGTACTGATGATGTGATGATGTAATGATGTAATGTTGTACTGTTTTGTGGTTTTCAATAAAGAATATTTGTATTTTTATTTGATGTGGTTATTCTATTGTTTAGATTACCCTTTGCTTAGTGCTTACTCGTAGGTGCTGTGGTTTAAGATTAAAGATTCGTTTTGTTGTAATAATAATATTCGTCGTCTAAAGGTGAATGTTCAATTGAAACATTACTTATTTAATTATAAATAAACACACTATTTAGAATTATACGCTTCTGATGAAAAACTCACTGAGGGTTTATTCATTCAAATTCATAAATCATAATTCATCTGACATATACATGTATTTACTTAGTGTTTATTGTTTTGCTATGAAAATGGACGTAAGTAATTATAATGATGTCGTAAACTGAATTCGGTAGCATAATATAATTAAAAGCAACAAAGTTACCTGAAGATGACCCGCCTCAGACGTTATGGGTCAAGTAGGTAGAGGTACCTACCTAGTAAGTTTCAATCTAGGGATTCTATGTCAAAGTAATGTGACTTCAAAACCAGGAATGTGCACTGGTTAGTGGCTAATAGCCATTCACTGACATGAATTCACAAGTAACTTGGAGGCGATCGTGTTTTGAAACTTAGTCTCATGTAAGTTGTTATGTACGTTAGTAGGCAACTTTTCAGAGGCCCGAGAAAATTTGTACTGTACTTTATCGAGAAAATTTGTATGACGTTTGGAAGTTTGACGTTTCATGTGAGCGTGTTTTGTACTAAAATTTAGTATTAATTTTCTCAATTGTGATACAATAACCTTACTACTCGATTACGTTACGTAGGATTCGAATATATGCGGTTGGTAGGACCTTGTGCGAGGTCCGTCCGGATCGCTACCACCATCTTACTCGTTAATTCTGCCGCTAAGCAGCAGTGCCGGCTGTCTTACTCTCCACACCGGAACACAACAGTGCAATGTTGTGTTCCGGTGTGGAGAGTAAGACAGCCGGTGTAATTACGGGCACAAGAGGGATTTCATCTTAGCCCTCTAGGTTGGCAACGCATCTGCTAATCCTCCGGAGTTGCGGGTGTCTATGGGTAGTGGTGATCACTTACCATCAGGTGACCCACTTGCTCGCTTGCCTTCCTCGTTGTAAAAAAAAAAAAAAATCGTGCTAGGGCCTCTGACTGTGTTTTACATTGTACTCGTACCTATGTAAAGATCTGGGGATGTAATTTTAAAAATGTTGAGATAGATTTTGAATCTTTTATCCTTTTACAATCAGTCAAACTTCATATTCCACCACAGAACTATATCGCATAGAAGGAAATGGCATCACCAACAAATAATATAAAAATAATTTAAAAAGATAAAATATTATCTATGCCTAATTTTTATGCCTAAGGTTGGCAATATTGTTTTTTCTTCTTCCTGTATCGCCCTTCACCTAAAAAGATTAAGATACATTTATTTGCTCTCCTTTTTACCAGTGTTTTAATTAATTAACTGCTTACAAATTACGCGACAAGACCATATCGCGACAAAGTGTATGTACCTCAAGTGCCAAAAAGAAGGGCTGAGAACCTCATTACGCGTTCCAGCTCCCGACTGCCTACTGCGTGCGTCGTCAGGTTTTAAAAACAAAATACCTTGTTGTCTAACAGTTAACTGTCCAAACACCACCAAAAAAGTTTAGCTGTTAATCCAGGTATTTCCTCACTAAAGTACACTCGTGACGTCAAAATACCCACGCTAAATGTAACACGCTCGGTTACCAAACAAATCGAAGAACTCTTTCCTTCTATCCCGGTACAGTTCTGCGAAATTTATATTCAATTTCAACTAAAACAATTTATTGTATAGATAAATCATCAATTCAATTGCCAGGCTCATTTTCAGCGATAAGTAAATTTGTCTGCGTTGGCACTAAGCTTTACTTAGCGTAATTTAGTAATGTTTGGAGATTACGGGGCCCGTTCCCTTTATTATAATAGATGTACAATTGCCTTGAGACGTGGAAAGGTAATATTTTCATTAGGCTGTGCACCGTCTGCTCTGTTTACACTGAACTAAGAGCCAGTGAAGCGAAAATTAAGGGGAATAATAATATTGCTATAAATAGCGAGAAATAGCAAACCAAATGAGGTCAAATTTAAATTAAACAACCTTACAAGGGCACTCAAATTCACAAATCACACACACCTCTGTTAAATACATTCGAAAACAGTATTGTAGACAAATCTGTGTATTGCTAACAAAAATACTTGTCGAATAAATTTTTTTACCGGTTTTGACACAAGGACGGTAATTTTCTCCTACTTGACTATTCTAATTCATAACAGTTTTTCTCCGTTTTGGAATAGCATTTTAACAGGTGTGGTATGTAAAATTTAACCCATTGGACCAAACAGGAGAAAGTGGGATAGCTTGGCAGCTTTTGGAAGATACTGATCTGACGTTGCACCAGACCGGAACAAAATATTAGCAGAAAAGTAAAAAAAAAGCAACGTTTGAAAAGAAAAGGAAACCGACTGGCATAAAAATAGAAATTTGCAAATGGGCTCATTATTGCTACGAAAAGACATTTAAATTTTACAGAAACTTCAGCCTCAGTGAGGCTTATTTTGGTCTGGGTTTTAGCAAAAAAACATCTAAAATATTACAGTAATCAGTCTTGTCTTTGTAGCAAAACTTCTTTCATTGTTGTTTTTGAGAGATTTTTCTTGTGAACTGCTTTTCAAGTTTCATTTCATAATTTTATTGGAAAAAAGATGACTGATAAATAAAACACCAATATTGAAAACGAAGTTAATAATAACTCCACTGGCTTTGAAATCATTCGGTTCAACGGTGTGGCTTTTTCAATTCTGAGATTACCTCTTATTCCACAGAACACCTCAGAAATACCACCAGAAGAAGAGTTTATCTGGGGATTTAAACATCTGTCCTTAAAGCGTATGCAAGAGCCTAATAAACAATGAGCCTTTTTCCTCTGGGATTGGAAAATAGTCTCAATGTCATTTCAAGTTGTCTAGAATCGTTGTCACCTAGCTTTGAGAGACGCAGATGTGAGCCAATAAGGGTCCTAATTCCTTGTCAACTGCCCTCGGGCTCACAAAATTTAATATGTGTGATTTACAACCAGATATGGCAACCCTAGGACGCGACACGCATGCTTGGCACCTCCCGTGGACCTTAGCAGAAGGTGAGAAGAACCAAATTAGGTTGATTTTGATGCATTTCAAAATTGACGCAGAATAATTTTATGTGTGTTTGTGAAATTTACAGCCCATTGCCCATATCAAAGTGTTTGAGTGGGCGTGGGTTTTATGGGAGCCATAGGTATATGTTTTCGTTATGGTTTAAGGTGGTAAGGTGGTAATAAAATTTTGAAGAGTATCGACTTTTGGAGTATATGGTGCAGGTGCTAATAGCAAACATCGAAATATTGACATTCGCGGGTTAAAGCGCTCACAATGATCTAAGCACGGCTCTATTGTAGTAGACATAAGAGCTTGTGCAGATCATTGTGAACGCTTCGGTTGCTTAGCAACTATTGCTGCTGACTGTACATAATAAAACTTCCGTGATTGTTAAAGAACTTGTAAGGTTTACTTTAAAATATTCAAAAAGGGCTCCATTAACCTACCTCTAGTGACTTGCATAGTGTATGAATTACGTAAATGCTTAATAATTTACAAATAACATAATTTTCGTATTTTTGTATTTAAAGCTTTCTTCATTTCTCTCTGAAATATACGCACCGATTAGGGCACGTTAAATAATGTAAATCTTTTTCCCGCCTTGCTTTAAATCACCACGAACTTGGAGTTTTAAACGTGTTCTTATTCGAAAAGTTACGTCTTTAACAAAATAGAAGGTCTAACTGCCAGCCCTCAATCACCGAACTTTGGTCTGTGTTAAACCTTCTTTGCACTGATAGAAACAATTAATCCGTGAAAGTCGCCGCAACTCGGTGGAGCCCTTATTTTGAGCGTTTAAGTGATATTACTACGATTCACCAGAGAGATTTACATCTTGCTGTCGCGTTAGAGTGAGTCACTAATTAGTGCCACAAAACTTGAAACAAAACGGAGTACCGTAAGAGTCCGTCCAAATGTTACATGTAAGTCTATGAATATTGTTTTGATATGGAATTTGAAAATCGAGCTACGATGCATCTTTCGCTTTCCACTGTTTTGTAAGTGACTTTCACTTCGATGCTTTAGTGCGAAAGATCCATTCGAAGTTCGATTTTCAAATTAAAATACCTCTAATAACTAATAATAATTACTTTGTCTCACGCTCGCTTTAAACAGCAAATCCTGCCTGTAGACGTTTACAGGAGAATATAAAAAATCGCTATGTAACGATAAGGCCGCCCATTGCCACCTTGCATTTTTTTTATACCTTTTTTCTGTTTTGTTTGTTACGTGGTGTTCAATAAAGAATTCTTATATTGTATTGTTTTTTACTTTACAGTATTTCAATCTCGGCATTCCGTATCATGCCTTAAAACCAAATGAACCATGCAATTTTGCACATACAAACTAAATGAACGAAAAACGTGACACTGTTGCTTCCTACAATAGCGGAACAGTTTATCTTGCTTGAGCCTTATTATAACTTAGACAGCGCAGAATAACTCTTAGGTTATCAAGGAACTGTGGGTATTTTGAATTATTAAGCCGCACTCCGCGGTAAGCCGGCTTATCTCTGTTATGGCCGGCTCGGATTTTTTGGGTCCGTTAGGTCTAGTGCAGACATGCCACGGTATTACTGTGTTGAGTAGGCGTGTCGTGTATTTCGAGGACCTTCAATTGTGTGAATAAATGTCTCTCCCTGTCTCTCTCTTCATGTAAATTGTCTGTGTTCGTCATCAACGTTCTATACTTCGTCTATTTTAGCATTAGAAAGAAGGTAACAATCTTGACATGTGTATTTATATGAAAAATGCTAGCAAAACGTTTAACGGAATACGTCAACGCTGTTCTACATCGCGCTAACGAAGTTTCTCAAATCTGATGTATATACAATTTTCAACTCTCTTCCTTCGGACTTCGGTATCCAGGCGTATCACTTGGCTGGTGAGAGATCTCTCTTTTGGAATCTTCCCCGAAGCATGAAATTGTGAGATAGAACGTTTTGGTGTAAGCTTATAGCTAAAAGACACCGCAGCGTTCTGACAAGTTGACTTTGATTTGACTTTTATTTGCAAAAAATCTATCAACACACACCGCATAGTCAACTGAATCGGGTTACATACAGAGCCAAATCCGTACACCAGTAGCTAAATAAGCAAAAGTTTATAAATACATGTTGCTTTTACAGCAGTGAACGCATATAAGACATGGAAGCATTCCTGTCACTTTAAAATGACCCCACGAAAACTATACCGCGGTGGGTGGGGCTTGCAAACTGTACCGGCGCGCCGATCAGTTAGCTTGCGCGAGTCCGCAATGGCGGACGCTGTTTTGACAGTTTATTTTAATCATCAAAAATAAGATTTATGTTTTAAAATGCCTTCATGTGGGGTGAAATTGTGCAAAAATCACACGGATCTCTGTCCCAAGGCATCCAAGGGTAGTGGAATCACTTTTCACATGTAAGTACACCATTACCTGAAATTTAAAAAATCTTTTTGCTTACCACAGGGATGTCATTATGCATAATGTAGCAGCTCATTTTACTAATTATTAATTGCCTGTTGGACTATTATATTTATTAAGATACAGATTTGGATTTCAGGCGAATTCAAGCGAGTGGAAATTCGGAACGTTGTCCAAACCCAGGCTCGCGGGAAACTAAGTAATTCAAATGCCCGCCAAGGCATTTGAATTTGCCCGCCAACGCGTTAATTAGCCAGCCAGCCAGCCAATAGCGCGACGCAGCGATGGTCGGCCACACTGTTTCCACCTCCAAAAAGTAGTGGACTTAAAAAATTTGGCCCAGCTAGAAAATATATTGCCAGCCTTGTTTTATAGCGTTGTGGGCCTGAGGCGAGGGTTGACTACCTATGTTATCATATTTAACCATATTCAAAATGTATACTGTTAGCTTTCTTAAAATTAATAGGATAATTTTATAA
Organism: Clepsis dumicolana; assembly: GCA_963691665.1. Lineage (NCBI taxonomy): Eukaryota > Metazoa > Arthropoda > Insecta > Lepidoptera > Tortricidae > Clepsis > Clepsis dumicolana. Next base: position 3,892,416 of record OY829520.1, on the reverse strand, counting down.
CAGTTTATATTCAATTTAATGTAAGTACTCATTTGTTATTAATAAATAAATGCGATGTGTTGTCTTCACTTCGTGCTGCCCGCCATATTTGAATGCAGAAAGAGAAGGGGAGGCAGAGAGGGAGACTGTGGCGTTACGAAACGTTATATAGAAGCTTAAGGATTTTTCAGGGTGATAAAAACTTGTAATGCAATATTAGACGGACGACAAATAAAAAAATTATAATAGCAATACATGGTTTTATTGGATTTACGTAAGTAAAAGTAAAATCTTACAATGCTCTAAATTTGCTAAATAGAATATATCGTAATTATTAAGATAGTGCAAGAATATTTTTTTATGACTGGTCCCGTCATACATAACGTTGTCCACGCATCTGACCACATCTGACAGACGTTGACATCGCAACAGACGCGCGAACCAATAATGGCCGTAATCTGTCATGCCGAGAACCAATCACATTGGGCCAGTGCGCATTGCCGGACGCCGACAAACGCTACTGGCCTTCTGGTCAAATCTTTGAGTATTTATAAAATGGCGTAACTAGCAAAGCACATTCTAATAGCAACCTAGATTGGTGCGTATTAACGTAATTTTTGAATGCATGAATAGTTTAGTGTATGGTTACTTTGCTGCTGTGTGTGTACTTCATCTTTGTGCGAGTTTTGGCTCTGCTAGTCAAGGATACGTTGTATGGAAAGACTGCTTCCATGTTTTATATGCGTTCACTGTTTTACAGTGACGGATTTACCATACCGAATTTGTGAGTGACAGCTGCTAAATCTACACTGACTGAAAATACACTGTAAGTAATACTAACTGTTACTCATAGCTTCATTCGCAAAAAAGTAGCCTGTTAATTAGTGACAGTGTGTAATGAAAAAAATGTTAAGTAGTCCCAGATAATTGTTAAGTATTGAGCATAGTCATCATCACGAAAAAGTTGAGTTTACGTCTTTATTGTACAGAAAATACAGAAATAAATACAGGTAACTGGTACAGGTTGTATTAGTAACTATAGAAATATATTATAGGTCATAGGTAGTTAAAATACATTATTTAAATAAAGGTCTATGGCTTTAATTGGCTCATCAATAAATTGGTTTCATTACATGTTTGAATATTTCGATTGAACCGAATTATAGTTGCTTGCATTGGTCAGTGCTATATTTACATTTTCCAATAACGGCTTACAAATATAGGTATAAGCAAACATCATATTTTTAGTTTCGTTTGCATATTTCAGTGAGTAGCGAATGTTTATTCCGATGCCGAGTTCACTCATTGCCAGGATTTCTCATATTAATCTAACTTTTCGTAAAGTATACATATACTTTATACTTACCTGTACATGATTTATTACGTAACTTTAAATAAACTCTTCAAAATAAATTCGAATTATTGAAATCGGTGAAAGGTAATAACAGTTTTTATTTACTTATTTTACTCATTCTACCTAGGTAGCACCTGAGAACCTAAATTAGATATTGTAATCTCGTTATGTAAGTGTATGTACACATACTTTTTTAATACATCATGGAAGGTACTTTTTTCCAAACGGCTTGCCGGACTTTAACAGTTTTAAATTAATAGCGGTTAATTACATTACACATTTTAAGTACGGGATATTGTACGGGGTATTGTAATTTATTAGGTTTGATGAGCTCCCAATTTTTCGACGCATAGTTACAATCATGATCACTGCCGGACTTTTCCTTTAGGTACTTCATTGTTATCTGAAACTAACTAGTATATGCCCCGCGGCTTTGCCCCCTTGAAATATCCCGTGGTCAATTCGAAAAATCCCTTCTTAGTGCACCTCTAGAATACTCAAGGTAGGTATATGTTTTCCAAATTTCAAGTCTTGAGGTCCAGTGGTTTAGGCTGTACGTTGTCTATCAGTCAGTCAGTCAGTCACGGCGCATGGCTCATCTTCCATGGCGTTTTAATATTAAAAAAAAAAAAACATGTGTCCCCAGCCTAAGGGCATTTACGACGTATTGAGGCTTTTCATGTGGTCGCAAAAAACGGAATGCGATGTTGACGCGGTGCGTCCCGCGGGCGATAAAGCTACTATTGTTTGTATTTCCGAGCCGCAAATCCCTGTTTCGATAAATCGTGCTCATTGCGTATTAATGTCCAGTTGAGTTAAGTGGCCGTGTGAATGGTACACTCCAAACTGAATACGTATTATTACTGCTACAGCTGCGGTAGCCCAGCGGTTTGACCACAGAACTATATCGAGATGAAAGGAGTGTTTTCAATACAGTTGCTCAAAAAGCGGTACTTTTTGTGGCTTCGTATCGTGCGAACAGTTGGATTTTTCGCACTAGTGTTTTTCACTTTTCCAAGATGCTGGTGGAGGAACGCAGCGGAGTCGGGCTCATCGCCTTTGATTTCATTGGCGCTGCTGTATAATAATGTGCCAATAGTAATTCAGACGTAAACGCGAACGCGATCGAGACGTTTTTTGGCCGTTCATTACACAGAAGCTCCGATCAAAGTAATCAAACTAGTTCTTTTAAAGCCGAATATTAATATCTCATGCAATAGGTAGTTTTTGGTTCAAAATAAACATTCAGATTCATACGAATTCAAAGCCATATTTGCAGTTAGTGTAATATGTACGAGGTCATACGGTTCGTATGCGTTTTAAGCCCCGTGGGGGTTGAATTTTTACAAGAAATACATATAGATAACGATTCCCGTTTTATTCAGACAGCTTTTGAAATGGAGCTATCTGCGCAAACGTATTTTTACAGCGGGTCTGTATTTAATGAATTTGAACTCCAGATGCAAAAAGACGAGTGTTTCTTTCTTCTTTCTTTCTGTCTACTATTTACAACTCTTTCTGTGGTCACAAATAAAACAAACATGATTTATTTTTCTAAATTTCTAAGGCGTGTCCAAATGCATGTATTAACTCAGAGATTAATAATACTCTAAAGCCTTAATTTCCTAATTAGACATTCATGATTATACAGGGTTCGTTTTAATGACCCGTCAAGACTTCAACCAGGTGTAAATATAATAATAGAAATTAAAAACGTCTTTCTCCCATGCCTACCAATGAACCAGAAATTAATGTCAATCAACCAGTAGAGGCAATGAACATAACGTATGGGAGATTTTTTTTTAAAGAAAAATGTTTACAGTGGTGTTCATTTAGACTCACTCAACCCCTAACTAAAATGTCATCCTATGGAACTTGCTAACTATGTAAACAACCGCCATAGTAAATTCATCATTCAGAGGCAATTTCTATAAGGCGGTTTGTTTACATAGTTAGGAAGTTCCATAGAATGACACTATAAAGTCAAATCGAGCCCTGTAATACAAACTCTCCTAACATAATTATCCGAGAAGTATCTGGCATTAATTTTCGCAACGTCAATTCAAGGCCTCTCGAAAATAGTGTAGACAGATTTAAAATTTCAAGCAAGGCTGCAGTTAAATTCAAAGAGGGAAGTTGCGAACTGCCCGTCCGGTAAGCAGTTATTCGGTTAAGGGGTGTCTGCGATATTTAGCGCTCCCCGAGGGCCATGACTCAGCAGATGTCTTCTAGCAGACATTGCCTGTGTGTGGTTCAAACCAGCGGAGCGCAGCGGGGGAGCACAATACAAATATTCTTTATTGAAAACCACAAAACAGTACAAGGAGATTACAGAAAACAAGCATGGAACAGGTATGGTAGGAAAGGAAGGCAAAGTGAGCAAGCGGGTTACCTGATGGTGTTTTCCACTGCACATAGACACCCACAAACCCGAGGGGTCAGCAGATGAGTTGTCAACCTAGAGAGCTGAGATGAAATGCCTCTTGTACCCGTAATTACACCGGCTCATGCGGCTGCATTCTGAGAGGAGGCCGTGCCCAGCAGTGGGGCATAAATAAGCTGATGATGATGATGATGACAGTGGCTCTGTGAGCTGTAGACCTCGTGAGCTCATTTTTGAACCAGCTCACCAAATTTCAGAAGAATCCGTGGAGGAGAACAGCCGGACAGACGTCGGATAGACGGACAGACATACGAAAGTGTTTTCGTCCAAGTTGCAACGAAGACGCTTCGCTCACGCGGTCAATTATACATGGGAAAGTTTGTTTAGATGCTTGTTACTCAATGACATAAAAACGGCTGATGACTTGAATCAAATTTGGAATGTATAGACAGCCTTACCCTAGATTAAATCATAGGCTATCTCTTATTCAAGGAAATTGTACAGTTTCCGCGGAATAGTGGTAACTGGATTCAACACAGACAGCTTCGCGGGCAGCAGCTCGTACAAAATAAGTGGTTTTATTTTTAAAAACGGTCAAGAGCATTGGTGTTATTTTCTAAGGTTGAAGTTGAACAGAGTTGGAGAAGTCTGGAAGGTTGTCATTTAGTATCGAAGTAACACTAGTCTGAAGTGAAACGAATAATAAATTAGAATTAAGAGTTTTTTGTTCGTGGTTCTTTATTGTAAGCTGTGGCTTTGCTCCTCAAATGATTTTTCAATTATATTTTGCCAGAACACTAACTTGTTACACTAATGTATTAAACATTAATGTATCACAAAAATACTATGTAATTTTTAAAAAGTGTGTTTTCTAGACAATCAGGTTATGGGCCCAAATGGCGCAAATTTTTTTTTGTAATATTTATTTGAAATAAAATTACTTCTGAATCATAAATTTATCGATATTTAGTACTTACCGTCAAACGTGGCAACACTGCCTTCGCGTGTGAGCATTACTTTTTTTCATTTGTCGGCAATTTTAATTTAAGGTCACAGAATTTTACAAAATAAAATCGATTGGAGTTGTCAAGAAAATGAAGTACAGTAAAGATGACATGCGAAGGTAATGTAGCCACGTTTGACGCTACATTCATTGTGTACAGTCAGCAGCAAAAGTGGCTAAGCAACCGAAGCGGTCACAATGATCTGCACAAGCTCTTATGTCTACGACAATAGAGCCGTGCTTAGATCATTGTGAATTGCTTAGCTACTTCTGCTGCTGACAATATATAATCAGACATAGGAATCCATAGCGCAAAATTTTATGACAGGTGAGGAGTTCCTCTGTCGATAAACTCAATTATATACTAGTGATCACTCCAAGCGTTGTTTGTAAAAAATGTGTTTTTATTAAAAGTGTAAAAATTTACAAAATAATAACGCAATTCCTTTCTTTTTTTCAAAACGATTCTTGAAACTTTACTCATTATAATATTTTTTCTACATTACTGTCCCATCTACTGTTGTTAAAACAAACGATCAGAATTTGTTCCAAATTTTCGGGCGTTAAGCGTCTACGTCTTGGCTGATGAATTCATTTCAGGTGGCTAAATAACTACTGTTTGGAACAAGCATCGATATTTGAATTTATCGATATAGAAATTCCTTACCTGTCAAAAAATTTTGCCCCGTGGATTCCTGTCAGTATTTCTGTATATACATATAACATATTTTATCAAATATTACCCACGCACAGAAGTTCGTAGACGGGTTTCAAGTAATATAACCCTAAAGGAGGCTGGTAACTTATGGAACCGCCCTCGAGAGTACGTATTTACCTAAATAAGTTCCGCGGCAAGAATACAACTTTCAACGCAATACCTCGCCTGAAATATGACCTAAGTTAAGGAACTCATATTTTATTGCGTCTGTGTACTCTTGTAAGGTGTCTTTACTGGTCCCCTGGGATCTTCGGAGCCACAGAGCAGTTATACGGGAGTTACCTTTAGCTTATCTTTGCACACTAAATGCCACTTGTCTTTTTGAGACAAGTGTACTTACAGTCAAACGATTTAATTCCTGAAACATCACAGAACGTTTTCATAATAAACTTCAAGACGATTTACTTTTTCAAGGAATTCGATGTCATTAATGACGTTTACTGTGAAAAAATTCCACTGTGGGTCAGCCATATATTTGTTCGACAGTACCTACATGTACAGCACTAGTCTACACTGTTGCCAAAATGCGTTACTACAAACTCCTACTAAAACAAAACTGTGACCTAAATATAGCCAATTTGAACAGTGCGTGAAATTTTTTGGCATCTCTCGATTGAGTGCTCTGTGTCTGGGACCCACCTTACGTTGTACGAGTGTATCCCCACCTCTAATAGCTATGACCCAAATATCCCATTTTCTTCTAAAAGCACTCCCAAAAGTATTAGATTACTTAGTGAGCGGACGCTTCTTAATTTTGTTAATTTGCGCCAAGTAGAAAATTTGTTTTAATTATTTTAAGGGAGTCAAATGGATGCTTATTAGAAAACGCTAGGAGTTTTTATAATTTTAAATAAACAAATTATGCGCCTGCACCAAATCAACTATGAAATCCGCTTTCAAAACACCACACGTTTTGTAGGGACCGTTTAGCTTATTTAACAAAAATGGTTAACGCCTCTAGTGTTACTCAGTCAACACATAAACCTGTCACCAATCCGTTGATGTGAACGCCCATGTTTGCCCGCTCGAGTCACCGTCAAAGGGATTGTGCATCGGGTCAAAAACAGACTGTGGAATGTGAAACGAGAAAACTTGATACGGTGACGTAAAAATGAGATAAACACAATTCAGGTAAAGTATAATTAGTAAAGTGGTAAATAATTATTACTCACTAAACAAGGTGTCTCAGCTGACATAATTGTTTTATGCTTTAGATCGAGATATTTTCGAGAGATATGTCACTATTATTTGTTTGATTGTGGTAATTGTTTGAAAATTGAATATAGCACTTCAATGTATCATGGTTCTGTGCCTAAGTCATCAATGTCTCCAAAATCTTAGTATTAGTTCATCTCGTTAGTATCAGTACAATACAATATAATACAAATATTCTTTATTGAAAACCACAAAACAGTACAAAGAGATTACAGAAAAACAGGCATGGTAGACAATAGGCGGTCTTATCGCTTAAAAGCGATCTCTTACAGACAACCAAAATACAGAAACCAAGATGAAGAGGCTAATTTAGGTGGCAGAAATGAACAGAAAGGAGAGACTTAAAATTAACATAACAATTTTAAATCAAATTAGTAACTACAAATAAATATACTACATAAATAACATATACATGTAGACTTGGGTCATCTCCAACACCAATAAAATATTTCCTTTTTTTTTTGAATCCCTGTATTTCTTATTTTCTTTTTTACAAAATCCCTTCACCAAACAAAAAACGACCTGTCCCCTCTTATCTCCTTTCTCCCCTCCCTTCACTCGCTCGCTCACTTCCATTCTTTTTATCTCGGTCATTCACCAATCATTCTATGTTCCTTTTTACCAAATACGGTCCCACAGATTCGGCCGTCCTGCACTCAGGCTGCCCTCAGCCTGCTCTAAGTGTAATAAAACTAGTAGCATATACAAAGTATAAGTAAAAAAAACAATCATTGTAAGACAGTACTTCTGCCACCCCCTACTACCCCTATCCTATGACTTAACTCTAGATGCTATTTAAAACTAAGTACTTAGGTAGTTACAAATTAACGGAATCCAGGAGGAAACCTTTAACACAGTGGAAGGTGCTAACCTACAGCTATAATTATTAAAGAATAACAACATCAGACCACAGTGCGAGGGTGCAAAAATTGATATTAACTCAGCAATACAACAACTGGCAACAATGTAAACAATCAATGGATAAAATTTAGGTTCACGACCGCAATTAAACAATATTTATGTTCAGTTTACTACTTTTTTTTTCATTTCCTTATTATAACCCGCATAACATTAGATAAATTTGAAATACTAACATTACACAATTCACTGGAAAATAGTGACGGCAAGTTCTGTATGTGTAATGTGGGTATCACAGAGCAAAACATCATGTCCAATGGTAAGCTATCATCAACTCACATATTATAATTATACTAGGTAGAGTATACAAAAGCGGGATTAAGGTTACGTCAAATCAAGGCCATCTCTTCATGTAGTCTACTCCTGTGGTAGTCTTGTTAGGTCCCTCAGTGTTGCTATTGACCTTTTCTACTTCATAGCGGTCCTTTCCCAGGACTTTCGTCACTCTGTATGGTCCAAAGAATTTTGGTCTAATTTTAAGAGTGTTTCCAAATTGTGTCCTCTGTATAGCCACTAGCTCTCCTTCTTTGTACTCCTGACCCTCTTTCCTTTTCTTGTTGTAAGTCCGGCGGTTCTCTTCCTGTATTTTCAAAATCTGAGCCTTTGCTGCTCGCCGCAAATCTTCCCTCTTCTCAAAAAAATCCCTCTGATCTTCCTCTTCTAATAATTGAATTATATTTAGGTCTTCTTTCAGTTTTAGCTTAGTTCCTGTGAGGAGTTCAAAAGGGGATGTGGATATTGATCTCTGGTAAGTGGCATTCAAAACTCTTTGCAATTTACTCACATGTTTGTACCAATGACTTGGTTCTTCTATGCACAGTTTTGATAATACTGATATTATTGTTTTATTTATGATCTCTATTTGTCCATTGGCACGGGGTATTCCTGTTGTGATCTTCAAATGCTCAATCCCTTCTTCTAGGCAATAATCTTCAAATTCTTTCCCAGTGAATGCTGTACCTCTGTCTGTCACGAAACGACTGGGGTTGCCAAAATCTTATTGATGCAATTTCAACTTCTCAACTGTCTCCTTAGCAGTAAGCGTTTTCGTAGGATAAATCCAGACAAATTTGGTGTAACCGTCAACAACAGCCAAGATGTAATTGTACATTTTCTTCGTCGCGTCCAATGGTCCTAAATGATCGCAATGTAGAGTATGTAGAGGCGAGTCTCCTTTATCTATTGGATGTAATAGTCCTTCTTTCTTACCGGCCTTTCTGCTTGCTAATATGCACGGCACGCATGTAGAAGTAACTTTATCGATTTTCTCGTTTAATCCAATTATGAAATAATCTTTCCCAATTAAATCCTTCATCTTCTTTTTCCCAAAGTGACCTATTCCATGAGCTCTTTTGATAATTTCCATATCCATAATTTCGGGTATAACCAATTTTTTTTCTACCCCTTTGTAAATAATTTCATTTTCTAAGTAATAGTCTTTATATTCTTTCTGTTTCAGCACCTCTTTGACTGCTTGGAGAGCTTCGTCGGATTCCTGAGCTTGGCGAATCCTGGCGTGCAGTTCAGTATTAATGATGCACACATTTCGGCTTAGTGAGTCGACATGCTGCATCTTACTGCCAGCTCGGTGCACCACAGTATATTCAAAATCTTGTAGAAGCATGATCCATCTAGCCACCTTTGCGGATACATCTTTCTTTGTCAGGGTTTTTTGGAATGCTTCACAATCTGTCACTATTGTAAAGGGTATTCCCAGCAGATATTTTCGGAATTTTCTTACTCCTTCTATGACTGCAAGTGCCTCCAACTCGTAGCTGCTGTAATTTTGTTGTACTTCACTTGTTTTTCGACTCAGGTAATGTATAGGGTGCATATTGCCATCCATTGGATCCCTCTGCATGAGAATTGCTGCATACCCAAACTTTGATGCATCCGTGTGCAGTTCGGTTTCTAGGTTGATATCAAATATCTTCAGGACTGGGTCATAACATAGTTTACTTTTCAACAACTCGAATGACTGCTTTTGTTCCTCTTTGAACTGAAACTCACCACTCTTTAACATCTCACTAAGTGGCCTCGCTATTATAGCATAATCTGGAATAAATTTACGGAAATATGAAGTTAGTCCAATAAAGCTGTGAACTTCCTTCAGGTTCTTGGGTTCTGGAAACTTGCGTACCGCCTCGGTCTTTGCTGGAGAAGGCTTCACCATACCATTTGATATCACATGACCCAAATACTCGACAGATGTCTGCAACAATAGAGTTTTCTTCCAGTTAATATTCAGGCCATACTCCGAACACAGCTTTAGTACCTCCTCAAGTCGTTCTGTGGCTTGCTGTTCATTCTCAGCTAAAATGATTATGTCATCGATAAATATTAGAACAATGCCGCGTGCAATTAAATCTCGAAATATAGTGTTGATGTACCTCATAAAATACTTCGGGCAGATGGACAATCCAAATGGTGCTCGCAGGAACTCATACTGTCCTTCAGGGCTGCTGGTCACAAATGAAGTATACTTAATGGAGTCTTCTTCAATAGGTAAGTGGAAAAACCCATTCTTCAGATCCAATGTGCTGAAAACTCGTGCTCTACTTAACTTGTCTATGTGATCGTCAATTATAGGTAGTGGATACTCATCTTTAACCATTTTCTGGTTTATTTTACGATAGTCGACACAAACTCGTGTACTGCCATCTTTTTTCTTTACAAGGACAAGGGGACTGGCATATTCTGAATAACTCGGCCTTATGACGCCACTCGACAGCCATTCCTGGACCTGATTTCTTACAGTTTCCTCTTCAGTTAACGCCAAACGCCGGGGACGTTGTGCAACAGGAATTTCGTCTTTTAATACTATTTTCATCTTGATTGGGGCTTCTTTCACTTTCATGGGTTTATAATTGTCAATCAGGTGTTGTACTGCTGAGGTGTAGCTTCGGACTTCATCATTGCTGGAAAGTAAACATAAAAGGTAAGAAGTGTCGTATGACTCGGGCCTTATTTTGACGTCACCTTTATCTATCAAAATCAAAGTGTTCGCGAGAAAAGGCTGTCCTAAAATGACTTTATACGGAATTACTCGACAATCGACCACGTGGAAACACGTACTGTAACAGTAACCATCTATTTCAAGTTGCAATTCTAGCTTACCAATAGAATATATCGTACAGGATCCTAGTCCTGTTAACGGAGTACTCTTTCGCTCGAAACTAGTTATTTTTAAGTCGTTTATTAAACCAAACGTTATTAAGTTGACTTCGCTGCCCGTATCTAGTAAAGTATTAACACTAATACCCTGTACTTTAGCGATTTTAGTTGATTTTCTAAGGGAACAAGAGCCATCATCATTTACCGTGAAAATGTTTTGATTGTTTGACATTGACATCTGCTCGAACCGGTCACTCACTTCATGGCTTCGTTCATTCAAATCACCGTCACTAAATCCATTCGCTACTGCCGCGCCCTCTGATGGATGCTGCTGTTCGACGTACATCGATCTTCGCTGGAATGAATTTGAGTTCCGTCCACTCGTACTTCCTCCTGTTACGTTGGTAGTCCGATGATTGGTCGGCGCCGATGAGTGAACGACTTGTTGAAATTGTTGAACCGTTCCGTCCGCCATGTTGCTCGCCGCACAATTCGGCCCAATATGTCCGTACGAATTGCATCGAAAGCACTTTAACCCATTAACGCACGCACTTGCTACATGCCCTCTGCCGCCGCATTTAAAACAGCGCTGGCTAGCTATTTCGTTGTTAGGTGCTGCAGGCTTCTTCTTTTCCACAGGATTCGTCTGCTTGTCGCGACTATTCATCTTTTGCTTCATTGTTTCGTAGATGGTTAATTTTTCTTTCAGCTTCGCGTATGTGTTTGCTCCATATAAAACGGCTTTGTTAGCTTCATAGTCACTAATGCCATCTATTATGTATTGAATCGCTATATAGTCCGCAAATTTTGCCCTTTTTCCCAGCTCTTTCATTGCAAGCATGTACTGGTAACAGGATTCATCTTTCTTTTTCTTACGGGAGCTCATCATCTCATGCATCTGCTTGGCATTTATAGTGTCAGGGAATTCTTTTAAGAGCGCTGACTTGAGTTCATCAAAGGATTTAAATGCATTTTCAGACCTCAGCCATAGTTCTGCCGTCCCAGTGAGCGACCGTCTTGCTATAATTAGCTTCTGTTGAGCCGTCCAGCCGAATATATCAGCGTTGTCCTCAATATCTTGCGCCCACTTTGATGACGAATAAGTAACATCTTCGCCGTTGAACTTTGCTACCGCCTCCGCCATATTGAACATATGCGAATGTGATTCGACATTGACGCTATCACTTTTCCGACCGCTTGTGCTTCCACTGCTTGTGCTTCCGTCTTTGCCATCGTTGGTAGGCATCTTCGTTCTACTCTTTCTCTTCGTTTTCTATTAATTTTCTTCGTCGTACACCGTAGTTACACCGTAATAAATTCCAATTGAGGTTATAATATCGCCGTGCTATTACATCGCAAACTTAGCGGATCTTTGATACCTGGTCGATCCCGGACGAGAATTTGTAGACTTGGGTCATCTCCAACACCAATAAAATATTTCCTTTTTTTTTTGAATCCCTGTATTTCTTATTTTCTTTTTTACAAAATCCCTTCACCAAACAAAAAACGACCTGTCCCCTCTTATCTCCTTTCTCCCCTCCCTTCACTCGCTCGCTCACTTCCATTCTTTTTATCTCGGTCATTCACCAATCATTCTATGTTCCTTTTTACCAAATACGGTCCCACATACATATATACAATACATACACTACTTATACAAAACATGAGTGAAAATGTCAAAAAGGCCACAGGTGAAAAGGATTTCGAAGGAATAGATATAAGAGAGACGAATAAGAATGGACTATGGAGATGGACCAAAGACAGAAAGAAGTTATTAAGTTAGTGACAAGTAGTAAGCCTTAAGAAGATTTTTTTAAATATGCAGAGATTTCGCTTGCCTTAAAGCTAAAGGGAAATAATTCCACAAACGAATGGAGGATATAGTGAAGGAGTTATGATAGAACTTAGAGGAAGAAGGTGGAACAGTAAAAAGAAAATTCCGTGAAGAACGAATGGAAGACATGAACTTAAAACGCTCTTGCAGATATTGGGGAGAAGTTGGATTAAAAAGCATGCTGTATAAAAGAGAAAGAATATGAGTATTACGGCGAAAACGGATGGGGAGCCACTTGAGATGTGAATGATAATGGGAGACGTGGTCATATTTCCGCAAACCGAAAATGAACCTGATGCAGACATTTTGGATACGCTCAAACTTATTCAGTTGCTCCTCAGTGAGATCAAAATATGAAATATCAGCGTAGTCTAAAATGGGAAGAAGAAGAGAATTAGCCAGCGCGGTCCTGGTGGCGAGCGGAAGAAATTTGCGAAGCCTTCGCAAAGACCCCACAGCAGCAAACATCCCCCTGCTAACCTCGTTGACTTGCGGCGCCCACGTTAACGACTGGTCCATGATGACACCCAAGTTCTTTACCTGGCGCGAAAACGGTATCAAGACACTATTGAAAATTACAGGCGGCAGATTATTGAAATTTACTTCAAATATAAAATATGAACTGCCAAGTATGATTACCTGGGTCTTTGCTGGGTTAACGTTTAAACCATAGCGTTCGCTCCAATTCACTATCCTGGCTAAATCGAGATTTGTGGCATCAATGACACCAGGGAGATCGTCAAGTATACCACTGGGAATAGATTTGGAGATCGTCGGCATAAAGGTGATACGAAGAGACAATACTTTGAGAAATGGAGTATATAAATATGGAAAATAATAGAGGCGAAAGCACACCGCCTTGCGGTACTCCTGCTAACACACTGCACCAAGAAGAACGAGAAGCTTCCACTTTATCCGTTGCCGACGCCCAACTAAGTAACTACGAAACCAATCAATTACCGCAGGAGATATGTTAAGAGAACCCAAAATCCTCAGCAGCATGTCAAAATCAACAGCATTAAACGCATTACTAAAATCAAGCAGCGTCAATACCGTTAATTTCCCGCTATTCATGCCGTGTCGTCTATTATCTGTAATTTTAACTAAAGCGGTAGTCGTACTATGACCAGGACCGAAACCAGACTGGAAAGGGTTAAGGAGGTCATTTCGAGTTAAAAAATATGATGATTGCCTATGCACAAGACGCAGTACATTCCTCTATTCCCGGTATTACTTCGTCTATTGATTTTTTATTATTATTTTCATTTGTGCTATTTTGTTGCAATATTAATTCATATAGATTGAATACCAAAAGACCTTTTTTGGTACCTACTCAGATAATATTAGTTTCGTATTATTTTCTCAATCTTTGATAACTTTCATGCACGTTCTTTAATAACATTAAATAAAGCTTCATCAACTAAGAATACATTAGAATAAAAATTAATTCATCGTTGAAATACAAAGATGTCTAGAATTGTATGGTAACCATAGAAAGTATAACTAAGCTAGTGACGAGATTTTATGTATTTAAACCAAGCTAAGCTGGGATATAGCCTTTAACGTAACTACTGAACAATTAAGTTATAGATATTCGAACATTTTAAATTGGTAGAGAACTGGTATTCCTTTTAATACCTAACTTAGGTTCATAATATTATGACACAATCTTGCGACCACCTTTTCCTTCTGAAATGACGTGATTATTCTCTCAATAAGTTTCATCTTCTTGTTTTATGTACTCTAGAACTTTAAAATCGTTACATTTATGTTTATCCGATCGTTCACGTGTTTATCTCCACGCTGTCTGCCGTCGTTTGCGCCGCCAATGTCGTCCATCAAAGCGGGGGTTTATACATTATTCACCGGGCGACGACGTTCTACTAAACGCGTTACTCGTTTGGCTGGCGCTTAGTTACACAGGCGGTCCTCGTCACCAATAGTAGTTTATGAATAACATAATCCGATGTACGGACGTTTGATTCAGCTGACACGGTGTGCATGCAAAATCATCGTATGCGTTGGTTTCTGACATTAGAATCGTTCAACATACAATGACAATGAAAAGAAAAATCCGTTAAGCAGCTGGACTTGAACCAGCAACCTCGGTAATCCGTCCGTCCGTGCGTCGGTAGGTTTTTTTAGTAGGTAGGATTTTTCTTTGCATTGTCATTGTATTACTATGTTGAATTTCATACTATGAATGTTTCATAAAAATAAAAACAAAAATAATCAATAAATCGATTATTTTCATTAGAATCGTTGTTTCAGCTTGACATCTGCGGTAAGCAGCTCATGCTTTCGTCTATTTGCGAAGTGTCTCCGTTTGAGTGTGTCTCTGCCTAGTGTCATCCATTGCGTTTGCCTTAAAATGTCAAACAGAGAATACTTAGTACGTTGCCAAACACGTGTCGCTAGAGGTGTTGCCTATTTGCCCATAGTGACTGATGCGTAAACGCAAACTCGATCGAGATGTTCCCTTGTGTCAAAAATTACACTAAGCTCCATAGCTAGAGGCACAGCTTGGGCAAAAATGCTTTCGTATGTCTATCCGGTTGTTCTTCTCTACAGGTCGCAATGCTCAACTGATTCTCGTAAAATTTTGTGAGTAGGTTCGATGGTATATATTATGATTTTTTGTCGATTCGGTTTTTGGAAAGTTAAAAAATAGATTACGTTATTAAAAAAAAATTAAAAAATTAGCTTGCAAGGTTTATAACTCATAAAATCACTAAGTCTTATAAAATCTAACTCTGATAATTTGAGATGGTAATGACTGCACTCGTTTGTACAAAATAAAATCTAAAAGTCTCGAAATGGTAGGAGATAATAAATAGTACGCACGTAGTAGTAGTAAAACGCTCGGAAAGTTTACAGTTATTAAAACTTCACCTACGCCATTTACGAAATTTCCTTTTTTTTTTACTTTGTGACATTTTTCGTATGAAAAGATTGCGGTCCCCTCTAATACTACTCAATGTAATAACCATCCGGCAAAGATCAAGGAAACTTGCGGGCATGCCTTCAACTTTTGAAGAAATATCAATTCTTCTAACCTTTGTTGGGGAAAAAACGTTACGAACTTCAAAGAGAACGTTTATCATTTAGGTACCTGTAACTTTTCCGACGATATAGCTCCATACGTGATGCACAAAGGTCAGATGTCTCATTATATGACATAAAGCAACTTCGACCTTATCTATGTGTCACAGAGTTGTATCTTTGATTCGGGGCACAAGTCGATGGAACGTTACGCTTCTGTGAAGCTAGAATGTTGCATCGCATATCGAAGCAGCATCGCGAAGTAACATTTTGTGTTGGTCTTTGTGCCGCCTCCAATACAATTACGTTTAAGAATTTCCATACGAAGAGCGTATCGTAAGTAAATTATTAAAATTGGTCTGAAATTTGACTTCGATGTTTCAGATAACGCGATTTAATAAATGCTAAAGAAAAATGTCATTAGAGAGACCTTTCTTGATATCCGATCATTCGGGCGATTTGCTTTTGAGATTTCAGATATTGAACTGAAGTAATTGCCTTTATTTACGTGCGACTCGTCCTTCTGTCCGTCTATCTGTTTGATACAGCTGATTATCTCAGGAACTGTAAGAGATCGCTTTTAAGCGATAAGACCGCCTATTGTCTACCATACCTGTTTTCTGTAATCTCCTTGTACTGTTTTGTGGTTTTCAATAAAAAATATTTGTATTGTATTGTATTGTACAATTGCTATCGACTTGAAATTTGGAACAGTTTTAGATGATGCTTGCCCAACTATAAGTAGTTACCAAATACAAAAAATGTACCTATTTATTGGGGGGGGGGGGAGGGCTTGAAATATTTTTTTTTCTAGAACGAGTGGAGGTAACAAGCTAAGATTAACATGAAATACTCATTAGAAGGTAGCTCTTAAAGCACAACAGATCAGTTAAATCTGAAAATCTTAAATTATTATGTCTGTCTGTATATTATGTATGTCAGTGTCAAAATTTTAATGACCCCATCTTCGAGACTCTATTCCTGTGATAAACGAACTACCTACAAGTTTATAAGGAATAAGGAACCATCGGTGCGCGAGTCCGACTCGCACTTGGTTTTGGATCTTTTCTTACACGCTAATTAGAAAAGTCGAGGCATGAGTGCAAAATCTAATTCCATCCGAGTGTTTCGTGAGGTGTAGCTATTAGCTCGTTCAAAAAGCAATAAATCGTTTGATTCCCCAAAGAAGTTTCGAAGCACTCAAAGCACTTAAAACTTCACTAAACAAATTCTTTCTTCCCAACTGTCCATACTTAATTTTAGGAACGCAAGAAAATGTACGTCCTCTCATTTTTCCACTTTTACGAGTCTGTCCAACAAAGGGTCTTAAAAAGTGGGAGAACGGGACAAGCTTACGTGATTATTATAGCGCCGTCTCTCTCAGCTTAAGGACACGATGTAGACAATGTACACACGGCGAGTTTACGGATTGTCTTTGTTCCTAAATGTAAAACGTGAAACTTTGAGATTGTAGTTTTTTAATTAAATTTTGACAAAACGTAAGTATAACGAATGAAAAGGAGTAGGTAAAAGGAGTGGTAGGTACATGTCCCAATGCCCGACACTGCCCCAGTAATTGCCACCTTTAATCTTAATTCATAGCAATAAAAGTGGCAAGCAGCCCCCTGCTTCTTCTTAATTACTTATAGGAATTAGGATGTCAAACATCCGAAAGTGTTCATGTCATTTAGTTAAATCACAGATGGTCGAATTCAGGCAGGTACTTAAATGTCCAAATGCCATTATGGAACACATCGGATTTATCGCATCAAAATAACATTAAACAGATCTACCGTATTAAATTCTGAAAGGCGCAAATTTAAGGATTCCACGACTTTCATTGGGTTTTCAAATATTTCTGGCCCTTTATAAATGTCATCGTTCAAAGCCCGAAAAACTTTTGAAGTTGCCGATACAAAAAGGTATATAAATTTGCATAGAAATTTCTATAAAGTGGCCCAAACGGTTGACACTGAAAGGCAGTGTCCCAGATAGCCCAACTGAAGCTGTGAACCAGGCTGTCAACTAGTTCATCAACTGGTTGATTTATTTGGTCACAACACATTCGGTTGATTGATGGCCCAATCTCGGATAGATTTATATTTTTCCAAAGACTAGAGATATTAAGGGACAGAGACTATCTTTGGTCGTCCGACGAAGTAAATTAAGCTTTTGTTAGAGATTTCGTACATAAATTAGTTTTTATTAGTATTTTCTAGGTGTCAACAGGTTCTGGTTTTGTGAGTACACAGAAATTATTGTCGTCACGTCTAAGCTCAGACGTAAAAGGTTTTATTTGTTACATTATTGCTTTGAAAACCAAAAGATCTTTAGGTATAGGCAACTGAAAGGAAATGTTAAGAAAACCGACCTGTTCAAACCGTCTCACAATGTCAGGAAATGTTTATTGACAGCGACGACCGCTTATCAGTAAGTGACCCTTGTTCTTTTGCCTCAATTGGTTCATAAAAAAAGTAAGGCGAATTTTTCTATTTTTTTTAAATGTTCTGACGAGGACCTAAAACTCTTTACTGTAGTGGGAGAGCCATACCGTATCTAGCTATTTGCTTGGGCCGGCTCGTCCGGGGTAGTATACTCTCTCGCAGAAAATCGGCGTGAAGCAACAGCACCCCTGTTGCGTTTCGTTCAGTCAGTGAGAGTGCCGGAGGCCAGATCCCCCTCCCCCCATTCCTCTATCCCTTTTCCTCTTTAAAAACCGGCAACGGACTAGTGACTCTCTTGGAGTAGCTGGTTTTCATGGGTGGCGGTGATCGCTTACCATCATGACTCGTTTGCTCGTTTGCTTCGCTCTTTCAATAAAAAAAGGCACTATGTACCGCGGTTCTAAAACTCGCGAAACTACGCGTTTGTCTTGCTTGCATTTTTAAACTGACACGATTTCGCCCCGCTCCATTTTATTTATGTACTACCGACTTGAAATTTACCGGTAATAAAACGGTATTTCAGAACACTTGGCCATTTTTAAAGGTAAACCTTTTACGTTGAGACGCGAGTTGGAAATGGAAATAGAAATGGAACTAAGTGTTACAGCATAAAGTGGAACAGTGTGATACTACTAGTAGCTCTTTTAACCGCAATATCCGCAAACGATGCAAAAATAACGTGATTAGGAAGGAACCGGGACGTACAGTTCAAATACTCTCAACACGTCATGAAACAACTTCGGTTTCAAAGCTGAATTAATTTATTAACCCCCAACGTAAAAAGAGGGTTGTTATAAGTTTGGCCGCAGCACTGTGTGCCTCTTTGTATCTGTGTATCTGTTTGTGGCATCGTAGCTCCTAAACAGTCGAAGCGATTTAAATTGTGTTTTTTTATTTGAAAGCAAGTTTTCTAGCGATAGTTTTTATCTACACGCATAATCATGCATATCCTTTATAATGCGTTCAGAAATTATTGGTAATGACCAACATTACGAGAATCAGTTTTACTACGAAATTTTTCTAATATGTGTAGGTTTTTTTTTATACGACTAGGAAGGCAAACTAATAGGTGTAATAGTAGTAACATAATACCATTACGACATGGAATTCGATATTTTGTTATGAGTTTCAATTTTGGAACAATTTCAAAAGCAATAAATTTTAAATTAATAGAAACCTCAATAAAAACAAAAAACTCTGTAGTTACGAAACGTCAGCTCGGTATGTTTTTCCATGACAAATTAAACATTCCAATTCGTGGCAGGTTTGTAATGCTATGTCTTCGGCTTCTGAATTCATCTTCAAGTAAGTATACTTATAACCTCGTGAGATCCAAAGTCCTATCTACATATATGTATAGAACATTCATGTTAAAAGTGTATTTGAAGTTTCCATTAAAGACATCAAGTTTAAAATTTCGGACTGTTGAAATTTGCTGTGAGATGCAGGTATGTGTGTACTGTGAAGAGGTCGGTCATTGTTTGATGATTGAGTTCGTTATATAAAAATACGAATGCAAAGTGTCTTAAATTCACAAAACAAGAGCGACACTCTGTCAATCTGAAAAGTCGCGTATTCGTAGATATTGAAAAAAGACAATAAAAACAATTTAAAACTACTAAGTGTTATTCCCTCTTCTTACGCCTCTCGCAGCTTGAACCACTAGAGCTACATCCACCCACCGGCCGTGTCTAAATAAGCACCAGCTCACAGTATCTAGATAAAGTAATGTATGCTACTATTCTAACTATGTTGTTCAAGAGCGTAATCAAACAAATTATATCATTATCAAATCACTATGGCTGTGTGGGATTCCCGCTCGTAAATTAGAATACCATGAACCAAAAAACTCAACTTAAACCCAACCATTGTAACTATATGACTCAGCAGGACTCGTTGGCAATACAAAAGGTCAGCTTAGTTTGGTTTGATTTATGCCACGGAAGGAAACGGTATTAGACAATTGTATACAAGATTAAACGAAATTCGCGCGGCGCCTAAAGCTCATGATTTACAGAGCTCCTTTCCTTTTATTTGCCTCTGCGTTTTTTTTTAGAAGCTTAAACTGTCTGCTTAAAAACTAACAGTCACCGGGAAAGTCAGATTTTATCTGTCTCGCTGACAACTTCGGGATTTATGGGCTGCTTTTTCCAAAATATAATTATGTGAACAGTATAAATAGATAGAAACAGATAAGATTTTATACCAAGTCTCGAAGAGGCTTCCTGGCAGTTTTCGTTGACTTTTAAAACCTTAATTAAAACTCACCAATCACTACCTAATCCTCAACCAGCTATAAATAACAAGACAACCTACTGTAGCGGATTATCAAATACCTCTGCAAAAGGACGATCTTCAAAACCTAGCAAAATAAACTGTTGTTAAACGACGATCTCCAAAACCTAGCAAAATAAACTGTTGTTAAACGACGATCTCCAAAACCTAGCAAAATAAACTGTTGTAAAACGACGAGCTCTGAAACTTAGCAAAATAAACTGTTGTAAAACGACGAGCTCTGAAACTTAGCGAAATAAACTGTTGTAAAACGATGATCACTAAAACTTAGCAAAATAAACTGTTATACGTCTAACCTCGAATTTACACAAAGAAAAAAAAGATTACATTGCAAGGCCGTGAAACGAACGAGCTGAAAGTAGCCGATCGAGGGAGCGATCTTACACAACAATACAATACAATTAAAACATCCTTTATTGAAAACTACAAAACAGTACGAGAAGATTACAAAAAAACAAGCAAAGTAGACAAAATAGACGGTCTTAAAATACCGACACAAAACAGTTTGACACGTGTGTATGGTAGCTTTTAACGGATGGACCGAAATGTTGCGTGTTATTCAACTTTCCTAAGCTGTCGTAATTCTTACTACTTATACTAGTGTAAATTTGGTGTAAAGCCCACGTTTAAAGGTACTTGTCGATCTATTCATATAAGGTCTGCTGTTCAAGCTTAAGTTTTGATTTAAAAATTTAAATATCTCGATCAGTATTTAAAATAAAAGTTAATAAATCCACAATTAAACAAAATGAAGAATGTTATGAGATTAAGGGAAGCAAAGGTTGTAAGGATCGTAGCAAGTGGAAGTCTGTAGTCTCTACCTACCCCTCTTGGAAACAGGCGTGACTGTATATAATGTATGTATGTAATTAAACAAAATTCTCATTAGAAATATTTTTTTAAGTTACGCCTGCTTCGGCACTTTCATAGTTTCTGAAGCGGAATGAGAAGGAATGTTGTAACTGCGATTGAACGAAAAGAAAAGTACCTATTGATTGCTCATTTTGGTTACCTACACAAATATCAATCTAATATTTTAGTTCTTTAGCCAGAGCAATTTTAAACGCTTTGGCGCTTACCGCATTTTGACTATCACTAGCTCTTATTGACACACGCGTTACTAGATAGCGTTGTCCCGCTTGAGTGAATAAACCCCGCCCCCAAAAGTATCTCCTAAACAGCGAGACGTGATATACTGTCTCAAATGGGTCTTAGTGGCGATTACTCGTCAGGTACTGCACTTTATTTTGGTCCTTCGTCACCATGGTTATTAATAACAACATATTCAAGGTAAGTACGAGGTAAGTGGACATTTCGGTTGTGCCATAAATAAGAAGCTACATAATTTAAAAGTATGTGGGTTCTCAGACACATTTGAGTGCCTTCTAATTAATAAAGAGCTTATTATTTTAAACAAATTTTGACATTTGCTTGTGTCGCTAGCGTGGTAAATAATGTATATCGAGCAAATTGATCCCTGACCCACCGTGGAACCTTTTCGCAGTAAATGTCATAGTGACATCGCATTGTTTGTTAAGGACGACGTTTACTGTAAGAACGTTCTAAGTGTTCGATTAAATCGTAAATGTCGTTATGGTATAAGTTCAAACAAGCGAGTAGAGAAGTACTACTAAGCTTGTAAAATAGGTACAAATAAAAATCGAGATGACGAAAATCAGAGGCAAACATTATTACGGTCAATTGTAATTTCGGAATTGTGAGAGGCAACCCGCTCCTTACCCACGCTGGTCATCCCAACCTTTTAAGACGACATGACACCAATTTTCCCTTTTACTGATCAAAGTAATTTACGTGCTCTTTACCAAACTTGTAACCGTGAAGTTAGTCTTTTTAATTGTTTAATTCACTATCATCATCAGCCTATTTACGTCCCACTGCTGGGCACAGACCTCCTCTCAGAATGAGAGAGCTTGGGCTATAGTTCTCACGCGGGCCCAGTGCGGATTGGGAACTTCACACACACCATTGAATTGCTTTGCAAGAGTGTGCAGGTTTCCTCACGATGTTTTCCTTCACCGAAACGCTTATGATAAATTACAAATGTAATTGCGCACATGAATTCCGAAAAACTCAGAGGTGCGAGCCGGGGTTCGAACCCACGACCCTCTGCTTCAGAGGCGATAGGTCAAACCACTAGGCTATCACGGCTTGTTTAATTCAGTTTGTTCATTATTATCAACTGGGCCAAAACTTTGTCCCTACTTTCTTCTTGAAGATCATCTTCAGCATAATTCGCCTCAAACTGCTAGCACAGGCCTCCTCTCACAATTAGAGAGCTGCAGCTTCATATATTAAATTTTATAAAATAACCTCTAAAAACTCCTAATGAACTTTGCTCATACTAGAGGTATATTCCGAATAACTCAGACTTGCAAACTCAGGTCGGAACTCACGACCTTTCAGAGCTTGCAGAGGCGTTAGGTCACACCATTAGGAAGACCGGCTTTTGCATGAATTCTTAAACCTCTACTACCCAATACCTAATCTTCTTAAAGTTTTAGAGATCAGCGCCCATTTGACCTGATCTTAATCCTGCCAAGTCTTTAGTACCTGTCGTTTGAGAGAGGTTTTATTTAAGTATGCCAACCGTCATTTGACGGTACTTACCTCACAACAAAAAAAAACATTGTTCATAATTCTACCTATGACTAATATTGGGTATTTACCTACGTAGGGTAGGTCTCCAACAAAATGGAGCGACGACCTGGCAAAAGTCGCGGGACCGCGGTGGATGCGGAAAGCACAAGACCGATTTGAGCCTTGCAGGAGGCGTTGTTGGGCCTTTTTCGGCACTAAGTGCTAAGTATATGCATTGTATGAAAACAATGTACATACTACTTTGTACAGGTATTGTGCCTATATTTTTTTCCAGATAGCAACAAAAAAATGTGATATGAACATATAATATAGTTCTGTACAGCCTTGAGTGATTCCAAGTGCGATAACACCTCATCATCGTCATCATGTCAGCCGAAAGACGTCCACTGCTGGACATATCCAGCAGTGGAC
Organism: Clepsis dumicolana; assembly: GCA_963691665.1. Classification (NCBI taxonomy): domain Eukaryota; kingdom Metazoa; phylum Arthropoda; class Insecta; order Lepidoptera; family Tortricidae; genus Clepsis; species Clepsis dumicolana. Next base: position 3,869,087 of record OY829520.1, on the reverse strand, counting down.
GTCTTTCGGCTGACATGATGATGATGATGTTGACCTATGAGACTATTGACCTATTTTTTTCAAACTGGCCACTTTGAACTAACGGCGAAAACTGAGTACCTACTAATAGACGATAAAGAATATTAATTAACGTTAAATAATCGACCTCAGAAACGGGAAGAGGTTCTCATCGGACGCGTATGTTCTTTCGACCCTTAATTTCGGACCTGATTGAGCATAATTAATTATTCTTAATAGGTACTTCCGTATTTCCCAAGTCCCTTTTTTATTCATTCGACTTGTATTTTTCGCTTTGAAAGCCTCTTGCTGCCTCTCATCTCTTAAGTACAAAAAAACTCAGCCGTTGACCCGAATTATAACTCGTAACGCGTTTAATTCTTTGAACGCTGTGGTAATAACAATAATTTATCTTTTGTAATTAAATATTAGATTATTACATTCCCTTGTGGTTCACTAAACAAAGGCTTTCCTCAACGTTTCCGCTGCTCCTGGTCCATCGCAGCCAGCGGCCAGTATTTCAATAAGTCCAGTTCAATTAGCTTAGAGTTTGTGGGACTCCACCAGGCCAATACAAAGTATTTTGGGACATTTGCACTTACTTGACCTAGTTTGAAGTAAATCGTGCAAAAATTCTAGAGTGCTATAGCAGATAGCAGATTTACATTTGCAATATGGGTCATGAAAACGCACCAATGCCTGCCACGGAAGTCATAATGACATTATATGCTGCCAAGCGGCTCCGCAGTGGTAAGCGATTCAGTTTCTTATGCATACTTATGTAGATATAGCCACTTTTAAACACATACGTAATATCCACAAATCGTATATAAATTTTGGTGGATTCACTATTAAATTCAGGATCGCCCACAAGGCCATTAGACCGTCAATAAAGAAAAAAATATAAGTAAGTAAGTATTTTTCGATATTAAGTCATAAACCCCAAAGACGGACTTAATAATGATGTAGGTACCTATACTATTACCCTTTTATTATTACGAGTATAGCACGTTTCACTTATTACTCCCAAATCCCAACACATAAATAAACTTCAAAGTCTCCAGTCAGGTATCTGAAATTTTTTTTTTTTTCATAAATGCATTCAACTCATTCCGATGTCGATTACATCTCAATATGATTAATTGATTAACACCGTGGGCTTTGATTTATCCGGGATACAAATATAACGTAATATTGACTGCCATGAATTCGGCTTTAATTTTTTCCGTCATTTATTATTAACTTTCCAGAGAGACATTTCTCATTCCGAATCCCAGGAGAGGACAGCCGTCAGAAAAATCATATTGAATTGAAAAATGGTTATCGCTATTCAAAGCCGTTTCGATAAATGAATAAAAGTTTGAACAAAAATTGCTTAGCAAATAACGTCGGTATTTAATTAATTACCCTTTGAAACAATTAACTAACTAAACATTTTTAATTCAGGGAGCTATAGGTAAGTACTTAGTGCTTTAAATTTGGTATAATTCTATGTACCGATGATGAAAGGTTAATTAGTAAATATAATTTTAATGCATTATTTAACACGTAACTGTTTTTATCCGACTTCAAAAAAAGGAAGAGGTTCTCAATTTGTCGGATTTTTGTTATCTCAAAGGTTCATTGTTCTTTAACTTCTTAAAACTTAAAACTAAACACAGTCAAACAATAAAAACTTACCGCAAAACTCAGCAACTTGCTCCACATACATCCACACTTCTTTAGCCTTGCATTAAACCACTAGGGCGAACCGAAGTCGCGGACCGAACTGAACTGACGAAACTTTATAACAGTACCAGGGGAGCGCAGCACAGGTTAACGCTACTACGATTCGGACCCAACTGAATTTAGGGATCCTCAGCCAATGGGGTAACGACTGCGTTCATGCGCAAAACGAGGCGGGCTTCACGCGATGTTCTGTTCTGTCGCTTGTATTGTTAGAACGTTGTTTGATTCGGCGAGGCGTGAAGCGTCAGTGTATATTGTAACTTTGTGACGTGTTTAATGATAGTGTAGTTTATCCGTCGACTTAGTGTAAGCATGTATAGGATTGTGATAGAGTGATTGTTTGCTAAAATTAGTTATGGATGATGTTGTGCGGTAGTGATTGATATTAGCTAATGATTATTTTCAGCTGATAAAATTTATGTTCTTATTAAGCTTTTGATTAACCTTGTCAGTTTGTATGTTATTTGATTTGTTCGTTTTTTAACACATAATTATGTAGATCAAGTCTTGCAAGAAAAGATCCACTTCCAGTGGTGTGATTGGCTAAAATCTATACCTATAAAACAGTACCGTGACTGACTGACTGACAGACAACGCACAGCCTAAACCACTGAACCTAGAGACTTGAAATTTGGCAAACATATACCTTGAGTATCCTAGTTAGAGATGCACTAAGAAGGGATTTTTTGAAATTCCCGCGGGATAGGGAACTAGCCCATTTTGAAATATTTCACGGGGGCTAAGCCGCGGGGCATAAGCTAGTTATTTAATATGGACAAGTATTAGCTAGTCTTGATAGCAATGCAAGCAGTCAAAAACCACAGTAAGCGAAAAAAGAGCTTCTATAGAAGTAATTTTTTAACAGAAAACTCAATTATGGTCTTCTATGGTTTTTTTCCAAATCATCCCAGTTAAAAAAAATGAAGTTAACCCTGTAAGCTTACTTTCTGCTTTTAAAAAAATTATCTCGCGAAAATATACACTGACCTTAAATTTATACAGCATGTTTCATCCGCCCAGTGGGTTTTTAATGCATTTGAAAAAAAAAACCCTCGATTCCAAGCAATCTTTGTATGAATCATCTGATTTTGGGATGTAGGTATTTGTTCACCTACGCTTCGTTCTTTTGTTTTTGCACATATGTGAGAATATTCATATTTGTGCTTGGCCATTAAAATTGACTTTAGGGGATTTTTTTTAAGGCGGTTTTAGTTTTTTGTTGCGATTTTTTGCCACAATTTTATGAAAAAATAAACTGTTGACCCGGTTTTTGATACAATTTATATGGACCACCTCTGAAACCATTCTTTCAAACAAATAAAACATATAGTCAAATTGAGAATCTCCTCCTTTTTTGAAGTCGGTTAAGAAATGTTAATCAGTGCGACCAAAATAAATCTTGCCAGCGACTTTTATGAGTGCGAATGCATGTTGGGCATTTATTGTCTATTGTCCGTTCTGTCCCTTTTTAGGGGCGAAAAATTTATGAAAAATAATGTATCATAAAACAGAACAATACTTGTGTAGGTACTCTTTGTTGACAATCGTTTAATGTATGTAAAATCTGTGCTAATTTTGTGATCTATGAATATTATACGTTTCTTTCAATGGTTTTCATTTGAAAAGTAAATACTTACCTAACTCGCATTGATGGATTTGACAAGTTTTTAAGTGCTTATATTAGAAGCACAATCCGTAATAAAACATTCATCAACGATACTATTCGTATTTAACGTTATTAAAAAAGTTTTATTCGTTATTAAACACAATCACCATTTCGCGATCTCATAAAAGTTAAAATAGAGCATGCAGAATAAATCCTTCACATAAAACACTCGCGGTATTCAAAAAGTGATAGCTAATAAAAAATGACAATCACAATTTCGCAGTTTCATCAAAAAAGCACCATTCATTTGGCGAGTTATGTAACAGGTCGAGTTTTTCACGAAACGGGCGGCTGGGCCACAAAGAGCACTACACTTTTTTTCCCGCACTATACGGACTTGCTGAACCACTGTGTATGCGCGAAACCTAATATGTGGCAAACATAAATTGGATACGTGGCCAAAACTACAATGGTGGCACTAGCATCCAAATTAGATCACCGGCTGGATTCAGCAGTCTGCAATCGCACAGAGGTCAACTTATAATGGCCGTTGCAAAATTAAATGCACTTAAATACTAATCCATGAACGTAATTGCACTCATGTGTTATTAAATTCGCTTACGAACGGTTATCATTTGTTATTACCGATTTTCGATATCAATATTGACAGGGTATTGCAAAGTGGGGTTACCGTGAAATGAAACAAATAATAATTTCAGGGAAGTCAATGCGTTAATTCCGCGTTCGGTTCGGTGAATAAGTTTGGATGAAACGGAAGACCAGGAAGTAAGTATTGACGCGGGTAAGTGATTGGGAATTTGATACGACAAGACAACTTCTTTAAGATGATTTCAGAAGGAAAAACCGCCCAAGTGCGAGTCGGACTCGCGCACGAGGGTCCCGTAGAAAGATTTTTAAAGCTTTTCTCCGGTGTTTTAAGAAGCCCAGTGTTAGCAGAGCCCTGCTCTTAAGCAAAGTGTACGCAGTGTGGGGTCAACTTATATTGGTCTGCGAAATCTACAGACAAACATAAAAATTTAAGATTTTGATACTTTTTGGAGTGGTTGTGCTATAAGAGCTACCTTCATACCAAATTTCAAGCTTCTAGGACAGCTGGAAGTACCTTTTAGGTTTTCTCAGTACGGCGATTTGTATGGAATAGTTATTTGTTATACAAGGGTGCAAAGTTGTATTTTACCCGCGAGTGTTTCAACACACGAGAAGTAAAATACATTTGCTCCCGTGTGTAACACAAAACTTTTCACCTCACTGAAAACAACAGCTCATAAAAATAAATCTTCATTTTACTTTACGACATTAGTTAAAATGTAGTAAAAAAATTGTGATTATGTTATGTTAATAAAACTCTGGAAGTTGTGTATTTTTACGCGAGTCGGAGTCGGTGAGAAAAAAATTGTTGATAATGTTTACATTTCTGACGATGCGTTTAGAAATTGCATCCACTCAACTTGTGCATTCAGAATTATATTCAGCATCATTATAAATAAAAGCGAATGTTTCTTATAAGTAGAATTTTATTAAATAAAGCTAAATTTGGTATTTTTTATTAAATTCTCAAACCATTTATCATTTATTTAATGATAATTAATATCGAACGAACCACTATTAAGAGCGTTTTACGTTTTGTTATCTGTCAAAAGCTACTTAAACACGCTTCACTTCAAGGTCAAATAACTTTCCCCACTAGTGGATAAAACGCGATTTTACCCGCTTGTATTAAAGGATAAAAGACGGCTTTCCGAGGTAGTGAGGGGAAAACCACCTTTTCAATGACTGTATCTTTTGATTGCGTTCACTTAGAAGGTTGTTTTCTTCACAGCTTCAAGGGACCGCAGGCTTGAGTATTTGTTATTAATTTCAGCATGCTACCTCCACGTGTTCCAGAGAAAAAGGGTCTTGACAGACTGACAGACAAACAGACAGACAGACGGACAACAAAGTGATCCTATAAGGGTTTCGTTTTTTCCTTTTGAGGTACCGAACCCTAAAATTTTAACGAAAGAGCGAGGAAGAGATCGACCAGACGAAGCTACATGGACCAGATAAACGAGAAGGCTGGTGTCGTGTCGTATCAGGAGGTCAAGGAGCTGGCTTATAGAAGAGAATTGGAAGATACCTACTCCACCGACAAGAGTCATAATTATTTAATTCGTAAGTTGATAATGATAATTCCGCGTTCTGTTAATTAAGTGTTACATGACAATGTGTACCGTGAATCATTTATGACAAACATTTCCACATTAAGATAGGCAATGATGTCGTTTGTCTCAGTCCCTGTTTGTTCACAATTAGCAGTTCGTTAATGAAGAACTGGGCGATAATGAAAATTTATTATACTGAAAATCTAGACAAAGTATAGAATTGCGGTATTATTAAACTTTTCAAATTGTATACTTTATCATGTCAGGCACGTTTTTTCTTTTCGAAGTGTTCCGCTAACCAAAATCCTGAATAGAAAACTGCACTATTCATGTAAATTACCAAACCTTGCTGTTATTTTGTGTTAGACGCCGCATTCAATCAACTTTTGCCTTGTTTGTCCAATGTTGCGTTCACCGCGTAAAACAACGTTTGGTAATTAGATTATCTCATGTAAAACAATGTGCGTCAAACGCATATCCCATAAAACAACTGCGCACCTTAGCAATTTGACATTACGGAGTCATCTGTCTCATTTCATTTGTATGACTTAGGTTGCCATGACATCTAAGCACAACATCAAACGTTGTATGACAAACACAACTATGTCGATCGTTGCTCTAAAGGTACCTATTGTTTGTGGCTAACAGCAAGCAAAGAAACCGTAGGGCGAACTTTTCGACACCGTGTCGCGATTCCCGTCCAACGCAAATTCTCACAGAACTCTCTCCCTCATAATGTATCATCTTTTATTCCGTGTGAACGTCCGCGGAAATTTCTATGCAAATGAATTAATTAAAAAAATAACTCGAACGCGTAGGCATTATAAATTTTTGGGCCCAAATCCCGCGTTTAACATCAGGATGGCATTTAATCCCCTAAATCCCGTAATTTTGAAAGTCGAAGCAAATGGGGGCCAACTGTTTAATTATGTTTATTCTAATTTAATTTCCGACACTCTGTATTCCGAGGATTGGCTCGGATGGCATACACATTAAAATCTAGAAGGGACGGAGTTCATAAACATTTTTTATGTGGCATTATGAGATTTGGGAAATAATTTGCATTTTCCTGCTACAGTCGCCGGCGTGTGTCTTTGCATTTGTTTTAATCGAATTGGAGATATTGAAGTTGTTTTACTTTGGTTTATGAGTTAAGTATGCAATATTTTTCTGCAACAGCTGTTTGGTACTGTAATTGAGTGTTCGTTTTTTTTTCTAGTAGCATCCATGAAAGTCAAAGTCAAAGTCAAAGTCAACGTTTTTTATTTGCATAAAATGTGGTACAATGTTGTTCTTGATATATTAAGCACTCGCACACATTTCGCCAACTACTGGCACACAAACGGAGAGATTAAGTGCTACACTAGGCAGGACATGCTATATAAAATTTAAATAATACCACGATATTTGACAGGAAACAAATATTAGCTTTAGAATGTCACACTCACACTCAATAAAAAATAAAATTAAAAATAACAAATTAAAATATCTAGTCAAAAACCATTCGTCTTAATGATTACAAAATAATATTCAATACAATAATGTCTATTTGATATCCATGGAAGTTTGACAACACAGGAGGTTAGATTAGTCATTATTATGAATGAAATATTTCAAAATGGGCTAGTTCCGTTCCCTATCTCGTGGGAATTTCGAAAAATCTCTTATTATTGCACCTCTAGGATACTCAAGGTATAATATACCTTGAATCTTGAGACTTGTTTGGCAATCATAATTATGTTTGCCAAATTTCAAGTCTCTAGGTCCAGTGGTTCAGGCTGTGTGTTGTCTGTCAGTCAGTCACGGTACTGTTTTAAAGGTATACAAAGATAAGTTATGGTTATACTACGTTATGCTGTAAATTAATTATAGTATGCTACTTAATTGAATACACTATTACACACACAAAATTACAATACCAATTTAAACTACTACGTACTAGTACGTACTATGCACTACTACGTACTACTTACATTCCTCATACAATACAATACAATACAAGAACTCTTTATTGAACACTACATAATAAACAAAACAGAAAAAAAAGGCAAGCAATGGCCGCAATGGGTAGCAATGGGCGGCCTTATCGCTACATAACTCTAATATATAAACTTTGTTTTCACTGCATCAACGTTCACAATAATAAACCAGCATCTTCTATAACAGTAGCCTAACAGTAAATTTGTACAGAACGCAGAACTACAGTTAGATAAGATCAGATACAGAAACAGTTGAGTTGGTGTATAGATCGAAAAGTTACTGCCTAAGTTTCTTGTTCGTAGTTAGGTACCAGCAGGCATTGTATTTTATGCTAGTTTGTTGGTTAAAACATCATTTAGTGAACATAAAAACTACGGATGTTAGATGAAAGAGCCAGTGTTAGTTAAGTGAAAAGTAGATACTATGCGAATATTTGGGATAAATGTAGTCGATCTTGATACCACTACGGAATTACTTAGTAACAGTACTAAAGTCACTTCCATTTGTAATAACTCCCGACCCGTAACGCTGAGGCGCGTCTGGAAATAAAATAAAAACCGGCCAATACAAGTGCGGGTTGGACTCGCGTTCCCAGGGTTCCGCACAAGTTTTTCCCGCTTTTTCAGATTTTTTTTTCAATTGTCCAGTGTTAGGAGAGCCCTGCTTTTAGGCAAAATGTATGCATTGTGGGGTCACTTTGTCTTTATATTGGTATAATATGCAGACAGACACAAAAAAAATCAGGCTTATTTCAACGCTCGTGCTATATTAAAAGCTACCTTCGTACCAAATTTCCAGTTTCTAGGACAACTGGAAGTACCCTATAGGTTTTGATACCACGGCAATTTGATTTAATGACCCTTTACATTTTATGGGCCTTATTCATAAACGTCACTTAAGCCTCCATTAGCTAATATAGATTTTGTCTTCTCCTTACTAATGGAAATGTCAATGTGACAAAAAAGTATAAACGAACTTTTAGTTAAAATAGGTTTATGAATAAGAGGGTTAGACTGTATTAACTTAGAAGCTTATTTTTTTCACAGCTTCACGGGACTGCGGGCTTGTGTACCTATTTGATAATAATTTCAGCTTATTACCTTCACGTGTTCCAGAAAAAAGGGGTCTTGACAGACAGACAGACAACAAAGTGATCCTACAAGGCTTCCCTTTTTCCTTTTGACGTACGGAACCCTAAAAATTAAAAAACACAGTTTTTGTTTCGTTAGTACGCAACACGAAGTTTATTTTAATTCTGTATCTTTGTGCGGGAAAAAATTAGGTGTGAGAATATTCGCGGGTGGAAATGAGAATTGTAATTCTGTGTAACATGCAGATGCTGGGAGTGAGAGCGCATTTTAAACAAAGCGCGTTTTAATTGAAGATGGCGGGTTTGAGAGAGCGCCCTGTAAAAGAAACGCTAAGTATGATGAAATATGGTGTTAATAAGACTTATAAAGCCTGTGTTGTTGCAAAATACTTCGTGAAATCTTTGAGCCTTGATGCCTAATGTATCTACTATGACAAAGTTACAGGACCTATTGTCCATAATGAAAACCGGATATCGACCACGAATCATTTAAAACTGTAATTATACAGTATTTAAGACTTTACTTCTTATATTATAATGGTAATTAATATAGATAAAGTAATTACAAGATTATGCGTGATTTATGTTAAAATTACCAGTTTTATAAGTTTATAATTTGTATTTAATTAAACATTGTTGTCGACGAATACCTGACATTATGGTTATGTATGCTGAGAGTGCGGGACTGGCTGTCCGTTGGAGCCATCCTTGATAAAGAACCACGGATTGTGGTAGGATCTTGTGTAAGGTCCGTCCAGATCGCTGCCACCATTTTACCCGCTAATCATGGTGCAAAACAGCAATGCTTGTGCACCGTTGTGTTCCGATGGAGAGTATAATATAATACCCGGGGAAGAGGCATTTCATCTTAGCCCTCTAGGTCGGCAACGCATCTGCAATCACTCTCTGGTGTTGCAAATGTCTATGGGCAGTTGGCGATTTGGGGAGAACTCCAATAGAGAGATCTCTCTCCAGGCAGATGTTATGCCAGGAAACCGAAGTCCGAAGGAAGAGAGTTGAAAGTTGTATTTATACAACGGAATCGAGAAACTTCGTTAGCGCGATGTAGAACAGTGATGACGTCACCAGCGTGTGGCAGTTGTCCATTTGCTCGTTTGCTTCGTTATTTTTATAAATATAAAACCGTGAACTGATTGGGTCATCTATATCAACGCACAGCCCAAACCGCTGAACCTAGCGACTTGAAATTTCGCACGTAGATCTTATGCAGTGTAGGCATCCACTAAGGAAGGATTTTTGAAAATTCCACCCCTGAAGGAGGACGAAGTTTATACAGGAGCGAAGCCGCGGGCGAAAGCTATTTTGTATAAAATCGGGACTTTCATATTTAACATTTATCTTTCATGTTTTGAAACGTTACTAACTTTGTATATGCAGTGGACATACGTCGCTTCGTAACAATAACCCTCCTATTGTTTGTTTGTGTGATCGTCAACGTCAACGCGTTAAAAGAGCTTTGATGTGGAAAATGAATTTATGGGCAAAGTTAATTCTGTGAAAATACACACATTTCCAAATGCGAAAATTTACAACCTATGACCTTTGAATACACGGGGCGTCATCATTTGTAAAGGTGAACTACATAATTTATATACAGTGGTCGAAATTCTTTTAGTTTTCTACACTTCCTATCCTTTCTTGTTAGAATAGAAAGAGGGCTAGTGAAAATGCTCTCAAAACGCATGGCCTAAGCGGCAAATGCGATAAAATGGTGTAGCAGTTATTTGACTGATCGTGCGCAGACTGTCGTATTGCGTGGGTTGGATGGTGGTGCTCTGCGGTCCTCTCTTTGCCCTGTGACACGGGGAGTGCCGCAGGGCTCGATACTAGGTCCCCTGCTCTTTATATTGTACAGTTCTGATATTGTCAACAGTATAAAGAGCAGTGGATACCATCTTTACGCAGACGATCTGCAACTGTACGTCTCCTGCGCGCCGTCGGAAACGTCTATTGCTACAGATGCCATCAATGCAGATCTCGATCGTATTTCGGCTTGGTCGGAGAGGAACTGTTTAGTCCTCAATCCCGGCAAGTCGAAGTATATAGTTTTTGGGTCGAGACATCAAATTCGGAATACTATTGCTGCTCTGACTACCAGGGATGTTGCCGTCATGGGCGAACCAATAGAACGGGTGGTAGAAGCCAATAACCTTGGTCTACTTATGGATGGCAAGCTGAGCTTTGAGAACCACATTCTAAAAGTTGTGAGTAACTGCTTCTACCGCCTCAAAGTTCTGTACAATATACGCGATTACCTTAGTGTCGACTTGCGTGTTGATCTTTGTGAATCGCTTATATTGTCCAGATTAAACTATTGTGATATTGTTTATGATGGTTGCATTGTTGGTCGTTCTAAGAGGCTTTTACAGCGAGTGCAGAACGCGTGCGCTCGTTTTTGTTTCCGCGTCCCTCCCCGCTCCCATATCACTCCGTTCCTGAACGCTGCTGACACGATGAACATGCCTGCACGCAGGCGCATGCACCTCGCCACTCTGCTGTTCGGTGTGAGACGCTACAGGACCCCATTGTACCTCTACAATAAAATTGTTTGGTCGAAGAGTGAGCGCAGGAACGCAATGGCTCTTGTGCCTAAGCACCGGACAGCGGCATTCCGTGGCAGTTTTAAGTTCGCGGCGTCCAAATGCTGGAATGATATTCCTCCCCCTATCCAAGGAGCGTCTAGTGGGTACACCTTCAAGCGCAAGTTGAAGGTTCACTTATTGACGCTCCAAAAATCCTTACAATAAGCCAGCACTTGCACGCCGATCGGTATGCCAGCCTGTTCTTTTTAAACAATTATTTTCCCTTCTTTTATTTTTGTTTATTGTTATTTATTTATTTATTTTTGGTTAAGTATTCATAATTAAATCTATTTCTATGATGTATTTGTAGTTTATAAAGGTACATTTGTGTATCGTTCCGTGAGTCACAGACGGTTCTGACGGAAAATCAGCGCTGCAGGCGTCTAACGCCTCAGCATAATGCTGAGTCAGCGACCGTTTCACTTTTGAGAAGAAATGTGTGAAATTGTGTGTATTTTCTTGTATTTGTGTGTCTTCTTGTGAAAGTGAATAAATGTCTTCTTTCTTTCTTTCTTTCTTTCTTTCAAAGCGTTTTAAATTGCTGTGTACAAAACTAAAGTGCTGATTTGACTTTTATGTGTAGGTAACGGAAAAGAAGAAGCAATAATCACTTTTCTTTTCCTTCAATCGCAGTTACAATATTCCTTCTAACTCCGCTTCAGAGACGGTAAAAGTGTCGAGACAGGCCTAGCTTTTGAGACGTAATTATAGTCTTTAATTATGGGTTGAAATATTAAACCTTTAATTTATTGAATCAGGCGTTAGTTTGCGGAGGTCCATATTATTTTATGAACTAAAAACAATTACTTTGCTCACCCGCGACCACAAGTGAAAAATAGTTATATCAGTGCGGCAAATGTATGTTTCCACGCAACACCTCTGCCTCCACTGCCGCATGAATCAACATATGCCACAGACCCAACTATTACCACCACCACTAAACTAAACGCTGACATGTTTCGGCACTCTCCACGAGGCCATTAACGAACCACTACAACAATCGTGCAACATGCCACCATTTCCACTACTAAAGTAAAAGTTATTACAAAAATATCGAACGAGATATTTAGAATCCAAAACGAACATGGATAGTCTAGGTAGCATCTTAAGTGTGTGATCACTCGATTTTCTAGGAGCTAGGAGGAGGAGATTTCTAGGAGCCGTAATATCTTACGAAAGTGACACTCTTAACGACAAACTCTAAACAAGTGCAGATTACCTAGACGCAGTGTTACCTCAAGAAAATGTATTTACCAACATTTTCACACGGAGAAAACGAAACGGCTAATAATAAACAAGTTACTGCTATTAACAACCGAGTAACTTCATTCGGAGGGAGCCTGCAAACTTCGTTGCTGAAATTAAATAAGTAAATTTGGTTAACGTACGTTTGTAATATTAAACCAGTAAAATGTTAAAAAACAGCTAACTTAGTTTAATTACTTCTAACCTCACTCACTCAGTAAACTTAGCTAACTTAATTGTGATTGTGAATCGATTGATTTGGTTAATTATAACCAAGCTTCTTAGTATTATAAACGAACGTAATCAGTTACTATAACAGTTTAACCTGGTAATTATTAAATAAACACAACTGTCACCACAGTCAAAAAATTGGGTAGCTGCAACCAATCTATTTCGTTACTTCTAGTCAATTCAAATTGGTATACCTAGCCAAATGACTCGGTACTGTCAATCTTGTTCATTGAGTAGCTCCAGCCAATCTACTTTGTTACTTCTAATCAATTGAATTTGGTACACCTAGCCAAATGACTCGGTACTGTCAATCTTGTTCATTGAGTAGCTCCAGCCAATCTACTTTGTTACTTCTAATCAATTGAAATTGGTACACCTAGCCAAACGATTCGGTACTGTCAATCTTGTTCATTGAGTAGCTCCAGCCAATCTACTTTGTTACTTCTAATCAATTGAATTTGGTACACCTAGCCAAATGATTCGGTACTGTCAATCTTGTTCATTGAGTAGCTCCAGCCAATCTACTTCGTTACTTCTAATCAATTGAAATTGGTACACCTAGCCAAATTACTCGGTACTGTCAATCTTGTTCATTGAGTAGCTCCAGCCAATCTACTCGTTACTTCTAATCAATTGAAATTGGTACACCTAGTCAAATGATTCGGTACTGTCAATCTTGTTCATTGAGTAGCTCCAGCCAATCTACTATGTAACTTCTAATCAATTGAAATTGGTACACCTAGCCAAATGATTCGGTACTGTCAATCTTGTTCATTGAGTAGCTCCAGCCAATCTACTTTGTTACTTCTAATCAATTGAATTTGGTACACCTAGCCAAATGATTCGGTACTGTCAATCTTGTTCATTGAGTAGCTCCAGCCAATCTACTTTGTAACTTCTAATCAATTGAAATTGGTACACCTAGCCAAATGATTCGGTACTGTCAATCTTGTTCATTGAGTAGTTCCAGCCAATCTACTTTGTAGCTTCTAATCAATTGAAATTGGTACACCTAGCCAAATGATTCGGTACTGTCAATCTTGTTCATTGAGTAGCTCCAGCCAATCTACTTTGTAACTTCTAATCAATTGAAATTGGTACACCTTGCCAAATGATTCGGTACTGTCAATCTTGTTCATAGAGTAGCTCCAGCCAATCCACTTTGTTACTTGTAATCAATGAATCGATGTTGCAAGTACAGTCCTGGAAATTAATTTCTGACCCACCATGGAACCTTTTCACAGTAAACGTCATAGAGACATCGCATTGCTTGTCGCGGAAAATAGTTATGACGTTTACTATGAAAATGTTCTATGGTGGGTCAGGAATTAATTTCCTCAACCGTACTTACCATTTTTAGTCGACACATATTTAAGCTATACATTTTCAGTATAAACAGACGGATACAGAAAGCCTATATAATATACAATGAGACTGACGTAGGTATATTGACATTCTACATCGATGCGTGTTCCATATACCAGTGATCACTCGAAAGTTTTATTAAAACAATATGTTTTATTTTAAGTAAGTGTAAATATGAAATAAAATAATAATCTAATTATCTAAAGAGGGTTGATAAAGAAATAATTAACTATTTCATAGTGCAATGTTACACCCTAACTATAACTTAGCGATCATTTAAAATGTTTTGTGCGAACTTGTTTTTTTTTATACGACAAGGAAGGCATACTATATTGGGAGACTTTGGATGTACCTACCTAGACTGGTTTTTACTCTTGATTGTCAATGGCTGTGGATACCCGCAGTGGGCAAGAAGTTGAAATGTCGGCCATTGAAAAAATAAAAAAAGTTTATCAGGAATTAAAGGGTAAAGGAATGGTTAAAAAGAAAAAAACCGGACTGAACGATATTAAAAAATACATTTGCCGGCAGATCAAACTTGAAATAAAGAAAGTTAATGTAATATAAAAAAAAGCTTTATTTAGCAAACACACATTTAGTTTTAAAAATCAATCAAAGTTACTGATACATTTAACTTAATAAGTTATGAAAAACAGTATACCTACATAGTGTTTCTTTTAACTGAGACAACATGGAAAAGTACTAAACGATAGGAGCCACAGGGAAACTGTCTTAGATGCCTTCAGATATTTCTTTATAAAATCAAGTTTGGCATAGTAATTTTTTTGGAAACGAGTTGGCCCTAAAATTAATAACATTGATTGTACGACGACCGATCCAATTTAATTTTATTGGAGGAAAAAATCCGGGCAGGACAAGTTAGTCAATTACAATGAAATAATTGTTATAGTAAACTATGTCGATCCACATTAAAATGAATAAATACATTTAAGGCGCAAATTAGAGGAACGTTTATAAGGGAAGACACATAGGCGTTGCTCTAATTTTGTCCTTGAGTGTAGTTTTTATAACAAATAGCAAAGGTACGACATAGATGTTCCTGTAGCTCCTTCGGTTTAAAGGCTCCCCATACTTAATGTACCTAATCCATAAGTTGTAGCTTATCAAAAAAACAATTAGGTAGATGTAGTTAAGAGAACCCCCCCCCCCCCCCCAAATCTTGGCTACTTCAGCCACTTATCTTGAACCGGCACTGAGATAATGCCAAAAATGTCATTTATGGACACACAAGTAATTTTTCTCCCGAACTGTAAGCTAGAGCAATGAAACCAAATCACAACTACGTAGATTGAGTAACTTTCTAGGAGTATCTAACAATTTTTAAAATATTTTTTTCACTGAAATAAGAATAAGAAGTAAAAATACAAAAATAAGCAATTAATTAATTATATGGCAATTTACTTTTTGACAGCTCTTTTCAACATGTATTTGTAAAGGTACAACCATGAAAAAAAAAACATGCAGATTACTAATAGTATATGAGCTACTATCATACGAAAAATCAATTGATTATATATTGGTGCATTGGTGGTTTTGAGAAAATAAAATGTTAACGAAAGCATTCAAGTATCAAAGGAGTTTTGCACTCTGAAAGAGTTCGTTCACTTTCAATCGAGGTTTATTATTCTTGACACATGGGTAATATCATAAAATCAAAATATACTTGGAATGCAAGACGCCTTTGATAGTTGAATGCTTTCGTTAACATTTTATTTTTTAAGTTTGATTTTTCGTATGATACAAGCATAATATATAGTACCTTTTAACGTGAAACTGCCGTAAGACTCAACATAGTGAAAGAACAGATCACTCACGTATATAAGTCGAGTTTATCCCGACATGTTTCAGACTATTTCGTAGTCCTTCCTAGTAAGTAGTAGTCGCGCGAGCAGAGTGAGTCTCGCTGTCGCTGGGTCGTGCGTTCTCAGAGGAAGGACTACGAATTAGTTAGCAACATAAACTAGACTTATCAAAGTAAATGTTTTTAAAAATACTTACATGCAGGAAAGAGCTATGATTTGGTTTCGTTGCTCTATAAATAATTGATTGAATCAGGCGTCACATTGCGGGGGTTCATACTCATGAACTAAAAAACAATTAATTTGCTCACTCGCGACCACAAAGAAAATAGCTACGTCTGTGCGGCAAATAATATATGTTTCCATGCAACACCTCCACCTCCACAACTACACGAATCAACACATGCCACACAGGCCAAACTACCACTACACTAAGCGGTCAGCTCTGAGCGTGTGTCGCATGTGTTGATACGTACCTATAGCAGAGGAGGTGGAGGTACATACATTTGTAGCACAGACATAGCTATTAAATGTGTAGTTTAGGAGAAAAAAAATACTGAAAAGTGTGTCCATAAACGACGTTTTTGACATTATCTCAGTGACGGTTGAAGATAGGGGGCGGGGCCACTTCTCCTTCCTTATCCTGCCAGACCCTTTATCACGTTATTTTAATATTATAAGTAAAATAGTACGACAATATGCAGTTTTGTTGAAATTAGTAATAACGATACAGTTTTATTATAATTACTTACATAATTAAATTAGCAATATTCATAAAGGACATCTTAGAACTACATATTCTTCACCATTGAATAACATGCACAAAGCATTTGGAATTGGTGATAGCAATGAACTACAAAAAACAGTATGGTAATCATCTGAAGACTTTACATGATATGCAAAGTAATGTTCGTCGAAATTTATTGTTTTTAACACATTTCCAGAAAAAATTAATTGGTCTCTGTTATACACATACACATTTTCGATAACAAAAAACATATATAGATATCCATCTTTATCAGAATCATATGCAAGGATGCATCCTTTGCTGTAATGTATAGAACACATCATAGCCCAAGTTACTTTAATCAAGGGCTTGGAACGATCCAATGTTAAACAGCTTTGAACGCACTCAATTTCTGATACTAATATCTGCTTTGTAGGTCCCACTTTTACAATACTATCAAGAATACCTTTATGAAAAACATCATTTAATTGAAGCTGATGCTTGATGGCCAAAGTTCGTGAGACATTGACATGGTTGCTAGATATTTTTGCTACATTTTTCGAGTGTCTGTGTTTAGCTTCGAATCTCATTGACCATAGGGCATAAATAGGGCCATATTTTAAAAGAGCTGAATGATAATGTACCATGTTGTGAAATTTTGGTTTAAGAGAATCTTTAGTTATTTTGATATAAAGTTCATTAAATTCTGCCACTAATACTTGCAAGAAATCTGGTGTTCCAGGACTAATTTTTAAACTGAATGCTATTTCAATAATTTTTCTTAATTTAACATACATTATCCATACTTCTTCATCTCTAGGAACAAAATCTCCGACAAGTATTCCCAGGAATCGTAACAGCGTTAGCATCTCTCCTGAAGAAATTCTCAGTGCACCTCGATTAATGTGTTCTTTATCTATGGGACATGGTCTATTTTTGTTATCTGGCCCTAAATTTATTGTGGCAATTTTTTCATTTAAAACAGTCAAAGAAAATAATTTTAGCTTTTGAGTGTATTGCAAAAGCATAAAACTTAGAACATATTTTGCTACCCCCTCTAGTATATCGTGCATTACGTCGACCCCAACCTGCTGAAAAATATCAAAATATTTAATGTCTAGAAACACACATCTGTTTTTAATACCAGTTAACGTTGGATCGTTCAAAAGTAAATCTCTATTGTACATATCTACGTTGCGAAGTAGAGATTCATCTTCATAACACTGTTCTTTCAATGTGCTTTTTGACACTTTACAAGTTCGACAAGAAAAGTTTGCAGAAAAGCTTTCAACAAACCCTATCAATGAATGTAACCCTAAGTTATCACCCAAAATTATGCCAAGTTCAAAGTATAACTTACCTTTAAAGGTTGGAATGTCAAAATCTATGCCGTTTTCACTCAGATAATTAAATTCATTTATGAGCGAACGAAAAATAACATGATTACCAAATGCAGTCCTGTCTGATGAATGAAATAGTAATGCAAGGAATATATTTGTCAAAGCAGAAGAGCGCCAGGGTGGTAAACATGGAATCGAAATGTAAACTGCTCCTAATTTGTGAACACCAGCATGACTACCTAAAACGTTGCCTGTTTCGTAATCATCAAAGTACATAAACAAAGGAACTACTATTTTGTCACCATGATGTCTCATCCTATTTTCCCAATAGGACCCCTGGACAAAGTTTTCTTTAATTTCCTTTGAAAGTAAACTATCCATGTATTGTAATGTTTCAGATAATATACCATCAAGACTGAAAAAATTCTTTAAAGTTTGTCTTAATGGAATAAATTGTGCGAAGCATTCTACAGTCATGAAGCGAGACACTCCTTGTTTTTTTACCTTATCAAATCGCTCGCCAACAACTACTGCTTGAGGTTCAATATAAGATCCGTACTTTTTAAAGTAGTTCAGTCGTTTTCGTTCAGTTGCAAAATTGTTCAATGACAAATTTATATGACTCTTTATTTCCTCTGTTACACTTTTAGAAATATCAGTAGAAACCGATTTTTCAACGCAAACCTTGGTAATACATTTCTCAATTATAGGAACTAGCGAAGTAAGACAGTTTCCTAATCCATCGACTACATTTTGTACTATAATTCTAGGCAACAATGTGTTTCCATAAAGTGAAGCTATATAAGTTGAGAGAGCATCATCGGTGGATATCGATGGAACTAGACCTACAGGATTAGTACAAGAACTTAAAGAACTAGAATATGAAGCTGCTTTTGCTATTGCCATACAACCAGTATTTTCCTCACAACCCGTATTTTCCTTAGGAACATTGTTATCTCTAATACTGTTAATTTGCAAATCGATTCTAGTATTAGATTCACCTTTAGGTAAATGGCATTTTTCTAAATGTCTCTTATAAGAGTTGTATAAATGAAATGATCTAGCACATTGATCTTCACAACAAAGGTATTCAACAAACTCATGGTCACAATGTTTTAATTTGAAATGATTCCTAAGCATTTTGAGATCTAATGTATGTTTACATAAAAAACAAAGAACCATCATGATAATCTAACTAATTAATTACTTGACAACCAAAAGATTAGGCAACTAAAGCGGCAAAAAGCAAAATCGTTTAGTCAAACTTTAATACGGTTTTTCAGTAGTTAGTTGGTCATAAGGCGAGTCTTAGGCAGATTTATAAAAGTATTTTAGAAACTTATGCATCATTACAAAGTTATTTATTTTATTTAATGACGTTGATTAAACGTTTTAACAACCACATAATACGACAGTTGTGTAATTTTTGGATTAATTTATACTAACCATTTAAATGTCCTTATTCTGTTGATCATCCCATCATTATTAATTCAATATTATTGTAACTTATGGTTGGTGGTGAAATCTAATTGAAACAAAAGTCACATTCGTCAGCGGGAAAATGATTATAAATACTGTATTTAAAACAGTTTTTGCACCAAAAAAAATCGAAGTATAATAAGCTTGTAACATATTCTGCATTGTCTATTAAAAAATGCATTGGTTGAGTTTCATCACAAACAGCGAAAAAACCACATCCATGGCACTTTCTAGATAGAATAAAATGTGTATTTATCCAAGGCCACTTTGACTGTGCCAGCAACAGGAAATCATTTTTAGTTAAAAATTTATCAACTTCTAGGATCACAGGCATGTTATATATGTATATTGATTGGGGTTTCAGGATAAAGAAGAGAATGATGTCTGATCAATGCCCAGTTCGCCCAAAAGTGTTAGAGCAGAAGTTGAACTACTATCAAATTTTGTCTTGAATTTGAAAAATGCGTCTTGTATGAACATCCATGTACCATGGCACTCGACTGGGTACTGAGCGTTTATAACCCAAGTTATTTTAAAGATTTTAAAAATTTTATTACTCAATTTACACTTCCAGCTACCGGTCAACTGGTACCGGTTATCATAATAATGAGAAAAACCGACAGTAAATCACACTTGCACAAAACAATAACATTATTTTTCACTGGTTTTACATATGCTTATGAAAACTGAACTGATATGTATTTTCTTCAAACACTGTCAGAAATGTTGTCATTTTACTCCAAGTAAACGAACAGGAAGGGCCTTGTTGAAGGCCGCATTTGCAGGTTCGATTACTCTAAATTAAATAGTCTAAATGACCTGTCATACCTTACCTACTGTAGCCTTACTTGCCCGTAATAAACTTTAGAACTTTATTTTACCCACGATTTTATACGTTTGGGGTTAGAGGTTATTTCTGTGTATGTACCTATGTCTGTTACAGTAAGGTATGACAGGTTATTTAGACTATTTAATTTAGAGATGCGTTTGGTTAAAATTATAGGGAGGCTATCGGAAATCGGCTTGGGGCTTGTTCGTACCTACAATATTCAAAACTGTCTTTCTGTGCAAGCTAGCTACGGCTCACAACAGATCCTTGCTGCTGGCGGCAAGCCGTTAGATTTAGGTACTTACCGTGGAGGGAACGGTAATATAAATGCGTCTGCATTATTATTCCATACATTTATGAGACTAGTGAAATAAGTAGTTAGCGCTAATGAAAGTTAGTGCAACTGGGTGATTGTAAACAATGTAAAGAAAATAACAACGGTCTACTTACGTTTAAAAACTTCGATGAACTCTTCCAAATTCCATGCGCTTAAGAGATTTCTAACCTCTTCGTCCATAATATCCCTTCTGCGCTTAAAAATAATGACCGTGCTGCAATTTTATGTAATTGAAAATAACTAGTAATAATGAACGTACGTGCGTACTCCCCGGAGAAGCATGAAGGAAAAATGAAAGGAAGGGATAAAAAATGGCTGACCGTTACCCCACTCACGCGCTTAGCTACCACAGACAATTTCTCGTTTAATTTTAATTAAGTTACTTGGCTAAAAGTAATCGATTAGTCGATTGTTAATGGCCGTGTTGTGCTCGTTTACCGATAGATAGAAACTTGTTAGTTTTTAATTATTTAGACGGTTATTTTCATCACAGTGACTTATTTAATTTTAGCCAAGTATTATTGCTCTCTTACATACATGCTTAGCTACCACAGTTTATTTCTTCTTTCATTTTAAATAAATTACTTGGCAAAAAGTAATCGATTAGTCAATTGTTAATGACCGAGAAGTGCTCATTTACCGATACACATAAAACTTGTTCATTTTTAGGGATCCATACCTACCTCAAAAGGAAAAATTGAACATTATTAGGATCACTTTCTTGTCCGTCTGTCTGTCAATAACCTTTCTCTCTAGGACGCCTAATGAAATTAATACGAAACACTCAAGCATGCAGTCCCTTGAGGCTTAGAAAAAATCAAAATTCTGAGTGAACACAATCAAAAGATACAGTCATTAATAATAATAAAAAGGGCGTTTCCATACAGATTGCCGTAGTATAAAATCCTAAAATTCTGATTGTCCTAGAAACTTGAAATTTGATACGAAGGTTTGTATGAAGGCTTGGTATAATAAATAGCACTTACATTACAAGTAATCAGATAAATCGTTTGTCGTAGGTAGGTATGTTATAAGTTAGGTGTGCGAAGTGACAATTTTGAAAAAAACACTTTTTTTAGGGTATATTACTTGCCATAATGAAACGATTGCTTAATAAACGTTTGACCTGAATCCCTATTAGAACCTGCCCCCATACTACGAAATTCGAAAACCGAAGTATCGTCCCGCTCACTCTCGTGTTAAATAATATTAGCTTGAGAGGGACGGCACGATACGAAGTTCGAATTTTGCACTTCGTGGTCGGGGGCCTGACTTATAACCATAACGAAAAGCCCTAACAATTCGATGTTCTTACGTTGATTTTACTAAAAATCGCTCTAATGAAAAGTTAAAAATAAGCAGTTACGCCCCTTCGTGATTCGACCGACGATATGAAGGTAGATGTAGCTCTAATAACACAAACAATTAGATAAGTCTGAAAATCTTATTTTTTTTATGTCTATCTGCTGTCTGTCACAGACCAACATAAAATAATCTAACTCTGCGTAGATTTTGCTTAGGAGCACGGCTTTGCTAACAATGGACTATTTAAAAAAATTGTGGAAAAGTAGAAAATAATCTTCGGGACTCAATTTCCATGACAGGCGAACTTTTTACATACCTGCAAATTTGTACGGAGCCCTCGGTGTGCGAGTCCGACTCACACTTATCGGTATTTAGGGTTCCGTACCTCAAAGGGAAAAAACGGAACTCTTATAGAATCACTTTGTTGTCCGTCTGTCTGTCTGTCTCTCTGTCAAGACCCATTTTCTCTGGAACGCGTGGAGGTAGCAGGCTGAAATTAATATCAAATACCTACTCAAGCCTGCGGTCCCTTGAAGCTGTGAAAAAATCAACCTTCTAAGTCAACGCAATAAAAATATAGTCATTAAAAAGGCTATTTCCATACAAATTGCCGAAAACCAAAAACCTAAAGGGTACTTCCAGTTGTCCTAGAAACTTGAAATTTGGTATGAAGGTAGCTTTTATAGCACAACCACTCAGAAAACTCTCAAAATCTTAAATTTTTATGTCTGTCTGTAGATTTCGCAGACCAATATAAGTTGACCCCACTCTGCGTACATTTTGCTTAGGAGCAGGGCTCTGCTAACACTAGACCTCTTAAACACTGGGGAAAAACGTTAAAATCTTTCTACGGAACCCTTGTGTGCGAGTCCGACTCGCGCTTGGCCGGTTTCTTTTAATTATTTAGACGACTATTATCATCATAGCGCCTTAATTATTTTTAGCCAAGTATTATTGCTCACTTACACTCACACGCTGAGCTACCACAGACAATTTCTTGTTTAAATTTAAATAATTTACATGGCAAAAAGTAATCGATCAGTCGGTTGTTAATGGCCGAGTTGTGCTTATTTAAAGATAGATAAGAAACTTGTTAGTTTTTTAATTATTTAGACGGTTATTTGCATCACAGTGACTTACTTAATTTTAGCGAAGTACTATTGCTCGCTTTACATCCACATGCTTAGCTACCACAGAACAATTCTTCTTTAATTTTAAATAAATTACTTGGCAAAAAGTAATCGATCAGTTGACTTTGTTAATGGCCGAGTTGTGCTTATTTAAAGATAGATAAGAAACTTGCTAGTTTTTTAATTATTAAGACGGTTATTTGCATCACAGTGACTTATGTAATTTTAGCCAAGTATTATTGCTCGCTTACATCCATATACTTAGCTACTACAGATCATTTCTTCTGTAATTTTAAATAAATTTCTTGGCAAAAAGTAATCGATCAGTCGGTTGTTAAAGGCCGAGTTGTGCTCATTTATCGATAGATAAGAAACTTGTTAGTTTTTTAATTATTTAGACGGTTATTTGCATCACAGTGACTTCTTTAATTTTAGCCAAGTATTATTGTTTGCTTTACATCCCATGCTTAGCTACCACAGATCATTTCTTCTTTAATTTTAAATAAATTATTTGGCAAAAAGTAATCGATCAGTCGATTTTGTTAATGGCGAGTTGTGCTAATTTAAAGATAGATTAGAAACTTGTTAGTTCTTTAATTATTTAGACGGTTATTTGCATCACAGTGACTTCTTTAATTTTAGCCAAGTATTATTGCTCGCTTAAATCCACATACTTAGCTACCACAGATCATTTCTTCTGTAATTTTAAATAAATTTCTTGGCAAAAAGTAATCGGTCAGTCGGTTGTTAATGGCCGAGTTGTGCTCATTTACCGATAGATAAGAAAGTTGTTAGTTTTTTAATTATTTAGACGGTTATTTGCATCACAGTGACTTATGTAATTTTAGCCAAGTATTATTGCTTGCTTTACATCCCATGCTTAGCTACCACAAATCATTTCTTCTTTAATTATAAACAAATTACTTGGCAAAAAGTAATCGATCAGTCGATTGTTAATGGCCGAGTTGTGCTTATTTACCGATAGATAAGAAACTTGTTAGTTTTCTAATTATTTAGACGGTTATTTGCATCACAGTGACTTCTTTAATTTTAGCCAAGTATTATTGCTCGCTTACATCCACATACTTAGCTACCACAGATCATTTCTTCTGTAATTTTAAATATTTTTTTTTGGCAAAAAGTAATCGGTCAGTCGGTTGTTAATGGCCGAGTTGTGCTCATTTACCGATAGATAAGAAAGGTGTTAGTTTTTTAATTATTTAGACGGTTATTTGCATCACAGTGACTTATGTAATTTTAGCCAAGTATTATTGCTTGCTTTACATCCCATGCTTAGCTACCACAGATCATTTCTTCTTTAATTTTAAACAAATTACTTGGCAAAAAGTAATCGATCAGTCGATTGTTAATGGCCGAGTTGTGCTTATTTACCGATAGATAAGAAACTTGTTAGTTTTCTAATTATTTAGATGGTTATTTGCATCACAGTGACTTCTTTAATTTTAGCCAAGTATTATTGCTCGCATACATCCACATACTTAGCTACCACAGATCATTTCTTCTGTAATATTAAACAAATTACTTGGCAAAAAGTAATCGATCAGTCGATTGTTAATGGCCGAGTTGTGCTTATTTACCGATAGATAAGAAACTTGTTAGTTTTCTAATTATTTAGATGGTTATTTGCATCACAGTGACTTCTTTAATTTTAGCCAAGTATTATTGCTCGCATACATCCACATACTTAGCTACCACAGATCATTTCTTCTGTAATTTTAAACAAATTACTTGGCAAAAAGTAATCGATCAGTCGATTGTTAATGGCCGAGTTGTGCTTATTTACCGATAGATAAGAAACTTGTTAGTTTTCTAATTATTTAGATGGTTATTTGCATCACAGTGACTTCTTTAATTTTAGCCAAGTATTATTGCTCGCATACATCCACATACTTAGCTACCACAGATCATTTCTTCTGTAATTTTAAACAAATTACTTGGCAAAAAGTAATCGGTCAGTCGATTGTTAATGGCCGAGTTGTGCTTATTTACCGATAGATAAGAAACTTGTTAGTTTTTTAATTATTTAGACGGTTATTTGCATCACAGTAACGGTTATTTAATTTTAGCCAAGTATTAACGGTCTACCATTAAATAACATACTTCTCAGTAAGTAACAGAGTGGGGTAGTCTATTTATAACAGAATTCGGTAAGTGTTACATTTACTGAGACAATCATTTGAAAATAAACAAGTACTTTGTTAAAATAACTAAGACCCTTTAACAATATTTGCTTGTTTATTATTAACAAAGCTCTATTGCACGTTTTACATAAGTTTTTGTTGTGTGTAGCAGAGTATTTTTCAACCTAGCCAAATTGGTACTTTGCTAATGCATCGTTTTCTCCGTGCACCTAATGCGATCTCAGATACAGTTGCCTTATCGTATTATACTCAATTGAATAATAGTCCACATTTGGCAGAGCGCGTTCAAACCCATCCGAGCAAGCTGAGATACGAAACAAATGAAAATCGAGTAAGTATTTGAAGACTTATCCTGCCTTGTGAGTGAGTTTATCTTAGAGCAGGAAAGGAATGGAGTAACACCTCCAGTTCCGCGCGATTTCCACTCTGCCAAAAATGTAACATTATGTCTGTGCAAAATGCATAGCGTTTGTTGGTTGTGTTTTTGACATTTGTGCGACAGTTTTAAGTGGTATGAGTTTGTAGTCGGAACGTAACAAATTTTGACATGAGCGTAGACGAGTGCTGTAGGTAGGTATGTGTGTACCTCGTCCCCCTTGAAAAGTGGCAGAAAAATTGTAGTGCATAGATAAGTCAAAGGCGTCTCCTGTCTTTCTGATTTATGGAGTTTATAGAAACGTATATACGTATATATATGTAAAGGCTGTGTAAGCTTGCCGAGCGCTCTAATTTCCTTGCTTATTTGGAGATGTCTAAACCCAAGGCTTGAACTTGAGTAATCTGCTCGGGGCGTTATTGTTCCAAGTGTTTCGAGTTAAATATATTCTATACTGACTGGCACCCCGAGCCGTTTCAGATTTTCTTTCAGGAGTTTTGTTTTTGAAGATGACTCTCGTTCTCCCGGGTGCAAGTGATGTGTTTTGTTTTCGACTTTCCTCATTTGCGAGATTTAAAAGAGTTTATTAGGTAATAAAACAAAATTGTTTAAAAAATAAAAAATCCCACCACAAAAACAATTTATTAAAACAAGAGAAACTAGCTCATTATATGTAATACATAATCAAGTGAATCACTGTCCAAAGTGGAAGTGGAAGTGGGTTAAATTTACCTAACTTTCAGGATTTGGCCTAAAGCAACATACGTAGGTACCTACAAACTAACGAAATAAAAAAATGTTTTTGCATGACCTTAATTATTATTATCGTCATGACCATGACGACGTCTTTGTAGAATTAATTAACATTCAATGAGTTTAATTTTTATATAAAAAAAAAACGGACGATGAAACCACAAATTTAATCACCTAAATGTTTTCGATTCCAGTTTTTATCGATCAATTAAAACATTGTCAATTATCGTCGAAGCATTACTCAAATCGTTTTTCAATTGCAGAAAATATTGGAGCAATCAACATTTTCACAATTATTAATACATCGACGGCTTATTAAGCGCAGTGACCTAATTCAGCACTAATTGGGCAGCAATGAATGACAATTAGTCCGTACGTTCGTTATGATTCGATCATCAGATTGTCATACAACACGATTCTATCAGCATGCAGCGGTTACCGTTAGCAATAGTAAATTGCATAGTTGGATGGCGTTAATCCTGTCTCATCAAAGAATTTTCCATTTAATTGTGACAGTGCAATTGACGTTAAAATTTTATCGGTACGTGAATCGAAAGCAAAACGATGGTTTAACATGGAGATTTAACACTCACGTAATATTATAATTCAAGTACAGCTACACTACACATGTATCAGACTAATGCGAACACCACGTGCCAACGCTCTGCTCGCGCGGCTACCAGAGCGTCTACAGAGCGTCAGAGCGTAATACATATATGACAAACCTTTTGTCATACATGATGATCGTCAAAGTTGTTTTTTTTGGCCCAAAAATTAAAGCGAGCATAATGTATTTTATTACCAGTATGCTAAAATGGTTGTAAATATAAGTATTTCACCTGCAACATTTATGTTCTACATTTATTTTCCTTTGCATTTCACACCACAGATCTGAGGGACGTTTTTTTGATTGGTAATAGGTACCAAGAAACGTCAGAATTCATCATCATCATCATATCAGCCGATTGTCGTCCACTGCTGGAGATAGGCCTCCCCCAAGGCTCTCCACTCAGACTGGTCTTGTGCTTTCCGCATCAACCACGGTCCCGCAATCTTTACTAGGCCGTCGCTCTAGAAATCCACGAATTCCACGTCAGCATTCCACGAAATAAAAAATTAGAGTACTTATAGTAGTAGCCTACACATAAATACCGCGATTCTTCCCTCGTGGTCAAGTGCTGATTGGAAACTTGGCAGAAAGCCTATGCTGCCTATGCTATGTAATTACTTTTGAAAATCCGTATCTCTAACAACAAAGGTTTATCAAGTCGTGGGCCACAATTCCATTTTGCGTTTAGAATTTTTCCCTTAAGCGTGCCGCGGGCTAGGCAGCCGACAAATAAAGAACACTTTCAAGCATGTACAGCAAAGGTGGACGGGGCATTTCATTGTTGAACACAAAAGCAATCTCTTGCGGTTGTCTAAAGAGACACTACTTCCTGTATCACATAGGATGTTTCGCTGCAAGGGGGGAGAGGAGGCGATTTGGGAACACCCTTTTTTGCATTACGCCCGGCTTTTGTTTTGGTCGTTAAATGGGATTAATTGTTGGAAATGCGAAGTGGAGTGCTTTTACGTTGGAAAAGTTTTGTATTTATGACTTTGCTATATGGATCACTTACAGAGAAGGTAAAAAGAACGTCTTTGTTCTTTTCCACAAAAGAATATTGAATCCGACGTTAAAATAAAAATAGAAATACTTGCACTTAACGTTGATAGGCACATTAAAGGTATATCTCTGCCAAGAGCATGTCGGACATGGGGTCCCCGTGTCTCGTAGAAATTTTTAGTCTCATTAAAGTCATTGGAGGAATGATTGGTAATAGGTTGGGCTATTTTAAACCTTTCCTGGAAAGTGGATATTTTTAGTATACTTTCAACTATGATTATGACAAACAATCATTAGTCCAAACGTCACATTAGGACAATCGATTTGTATGCAAAACAATAGACTCTTTGGCTACGCCAACCTAGAGGGCTAAGGTGAAATGCCTCTTGTGCCCGTGATTTCCAAGATTCTCTTACTCTCTACACCGGAACACAACAGTGCAGGCACTGCTACTTAGCTGCCGCTAAGCCTGCCGGGTTATCGAGTAAAATTGTGACCTCGCACACGGTCCCACCACCCGCTGACTACGGAACTAAAAAAAATGGTAGTATAACAACTTAGAAAACATTACCATGATACTTCGCGTAAAAAAATTGATATTTAAATTTAAATACCTCGACGTTTTGGACGCGACGTTGCGTCCATGGTCTCGAAGGGACTGAACGCAACGTCGCGTCCGAAATGTCGAGGTATTTAAATTTAAATATTTTTTTTTTACGCGATTAGGTCCCGAGTATCATGATAATGTGTGAAAATCTCGAAAGTTTAAATCAATACAACTTACAAAAGTTGAAAAACCCCCGACATTGTCATTTCAAACTTCAATATTTCAAAACGGGTGAACCGATTTTAATGAAACTTATTTAAGAACCGTCTCGATTAAACTAGCTTCCTATTAAAAAAAATCGGTCCACCTGGGAGCTGTGATGCCACAGACAGATACACAGATGCACAGACAAACAGATACACAGGTCAAACTTACACGCCTCTCTACCGTCGGGGATTAATGAGACTTTATGATGTATCTTAATCGTCATTATAAGCCTACACCTTGGACCGGGGTCCGATAGGAACATGGCTGGTACCAGGGTCACAGAACAAAGGGAGGGCTCGTCAGTCGAGAGCCTCTCCCTTTTGTTTCACGTGACATTGTTTGGCTCCATAATTTTAATGTACTAACGCAGCCGCGACAAGACCGTCTTTGACAGGACAACCTTTATTGAATTATATACAAGTGCATGTTCGTGGTTAGGGACTTTGCTGGCTTAAGGCTTACGTGGGATACGTCCGGTTGAAGTGATAAAGTTTAGTGTACCGAGTGTAGTATGACGTGAGCATACCAGTGTTAACTCGGGCAAAAATATCCGAGCCTATGTAGAATGTTATTTACAAAGAAAAATACAAAATAATGGTTAGCGAGAATAATGCTAAGGATCAAAAATAATACAGTAATACTATACAATTGCGCCAAATAATATACAATTGTTATCAATTTCGTTATTTATGCAACGTTCTAGGCGAAATCATTTCGCTCTTCAAAATAGCCCCCATCAGAAATAAAATCCCGCATTGCCCACTTTCAAAACGCCCACATTTCATTTCCTAAATACAACGATAAGCTAGCCCATTAGCAGGCATTTTCTTGCAAAACAATTGTTTATTTTCTCGAATGTTCGCATTAACTTATAATGAAGAAACCGCAAACGTCGACTTGAAATTATTCAACTAAAAATTATTCAAACAAATATTTCTATAAACAAGCGTTAATATCACGAGCATTATAAAAGGCGACATCATCATTGTTTTCCTAAGTATCTTCTGGAACAAAGATACTTTTGAAACCGTATTGCCAACTTTCACTCTTATTTTCATAGTGGGAAGATTATGGTTGCCGGGAAAACAATTTTGCAGCTCAAGTGGCATGGCACTGACAACCTTTACGAGTATGCTTTTGTTTGAGGCACCTTTGTTTCTGCTCTTAACTGGGACTTGTGAAGATTCAGATAATTAAAAAACAAATCAGCAAGTCGGTCGAATAGCAGTGATTTGGAGGATACCAGGCTATCAGATCCCAAAGTCACCTTTCTTCTGATAAGGTTATTAAATCGGTATGTAAAACTGACAAATGAATAAACGTTCTCCGTTACAAGTTAAGAAGAGAAAGAGAACTGAAAGCTTTAACAAATAAAAACAAAACTTCATCGTTTTTATGTTTTGAAAACGGTTACATGAATACTAATATAAACAAAAACAATTTCACCTACGGACGTACCAAATGAACACTCGCTGTGTCCCACTTGGAACCCAATAATAAAATTATAGCTATCTGTTACAAAACACGTAAGTACCACAGTTCACCCTCATTCGGACCAAACACACAAGACACTCGCCCCAATAAAAAAGCCATAAAACTAATAGAAACTCTTGATCATAAACCAACATCAAAGACACAAACGAATCCATTTCCAATCTCAATTCGATATCCTTAATAGGCCCGATGAAAGCCGGGCTCAGGACTTGCCTACAACCGATTACTGGTTTTGTCCTTCTACCCAATTCATTATTCTGTTCTAACACTAAAATGGACGACTTACAAGCTAAGTTTCTCTATACGATTGCTGCTGTTATGCTGCGCGATTTGGCGACAAGCGAGGGGACAGCTATGTTAATGTTAATCCCACCAAAATATTAGCAAGTAGTCAGGTTTTAGAAAAAGCATGTGTTCAAGAAGTGAAGGATAATCTGAAAAAGTTGACATCGCTAAGTCGAAAAAAGCCACGTAGTTTTGAAAATTGCTACAGTGGTCCCTTGAGGTATCCTGATAAATACGCTACAAGTACTCCTTAATATTTGACTATGCAATTACCAATAATTAGTATTTAGCACAAAATGAAATTTTACCACTGCTAAATTACCGCAGAGGTACACGATACAGCTCAGTTCAACAGTACATTATTTATTATCCTTGAAGCACAGCAAAATCTTTAGTCAGACGCAAAATCCTTGTCTGCTTCGAGAAGATGACTGTGGCAGCGTACATTCTGCCGTGAAAGGTGACTGTTACTGCTCTTGAAAATTGCAAATTCGAAGTTCGAAAAATTCTCACCCAATGTCCGTATCGCAAGTCACAATGAGTCGCTGAGGCATCTGCCCCGCGAAGCTGGAGGTACTACCCTATTCGGAATAACGGACATATTAACCGGGATTCCTTTCAGATTGCCCCGGGCCCGACCCTCATCAGATTGGACACTGTCATTACGCATTGAACAATTTCGTGTGGGCCCATGCCATGTACTAACTGGAAGTAAATCGGTGTAAAATCCAACTTAATATTTAAATAGTTGTTTTCAAAACAACTAAACTACGATTTGGAACATTGTGTCAAAATAAATATTGGTTAAAACAAAAAATAGTCACACGCTAAAACAGTTAACTAAATAGGAACGTTTCTGTACCTAGTAGTTAAATGTGAGCGATTGATTTTTCAAGTTAAAATTTTAAATAAAAAGTTATGTTTTGGATTTAGAATAATCTGGTTCATACTAAAAGAAAGCTCAAGTGGTTTACCACTCGGAAAAAGAGCGTTACTTTTGCAATATTTATCAAAATTAAACTGCGTTTAATCAGAAACAGTTTCGAAGTAGGTACTTTTGGTAGACAAGTAGGTACTTTTATTTTTCGAATTCAACTAAGATTAGATAGCGAATGAAATAAGCAAGTCATCAAAAACAATAATAACTTATAACAACAGATGAAACGATGCCACGCAAGAGAGCCGCTGGCGAAACAACCAGTAAAATAGGTGTATAAAAATATAATCCCCAAAAAGTAAACGCCATCATGAAAAGTTTTAACAAAAAAATACCTGTAAGACGGAAATGTCACCCACGTGCCGGGGGCTCCAAACTTTTTCAATAATATTTTCTTATCATATTCCTTTGCAAATTAAATTCGCCAAACTTCCCCGACTGTACATACCAACTTAAATTACTCTATTACGCGAAACACTGCCGTAGGTAATAACAGTTGATAGGTCCAAGTAACTGCCTTTGATTTCCCCCAAGGTTTGACAGACCACTGTCTTACCCTCCTCGTAATGATGTATTTGAATATTAAAGCAGATTGATTTAGTTCCGGGCGATAATTTAATACTTATCACCAGATGGACAGATGACTTGGTCAAGGTAACAGAGAGCCGTTCGATGTAAGCGGCTCAGGATCGCTGTTACTGAAAATCGGTGGGGGAGGTTTACAACGGAGGACGTATTTCGATCGAAATAATGATAATAATTTTCGTGAAAGTTTACCATCGCAACATTCAGAAATGGATTCATACTTAATAAAACTTTTGCTCGGGCTTTTCTTTGCGTTTAAGAGGATTGCGGACTTAATTTTAATTAATCAAAGATTTAAAACAGCCGTAATAGACTTGCGATTTGACCTATGGCCTCTCAAGCAGAGGATCGGTGAGTTCAAACCCCGGCTCGCACCTTTGAGTTTTTCGGAATTCATGTGCGGAATTACATTTGTAATTTATCATGAGCTTATCGGTGAAAGAAAACATCGTGAAGAAACCTGCACACTCCTGCTATGCAATTCAATGATGTGTGTGAAGTTTCCAGTCTGCACTGGGCCCGCGTGGGAAATATAGTCCAAGCCCTCTAGCTGGTGATGATGATGACGAATCAAAGATACTGCAATTGCAGTCACTCATGGTGAAATTTGTAACCTCGGTCCCTTGCCACGTTATTTGTAGCGGGTGCTCCGAAAAAGCTTAGTTTATTGAGCTATCGTTGAGTTGATTTGATCTCCTATAAAATAATAGGAGTAGTATTATCATGTCACTCGGGTCCTAATCACGTAAAAATATGTATTATTTAAATGCCTCGACGTTTCGGACGCGACGTTGCGTCCATGGTCTCAAAGGGACGGAAAGGGAAGGCGGGTATCAACATCTCCTATTAGCTGTGCCCTAAGCACGACTTGTCGAATCCTGCGTAACGTTACGGTAATCGTATCGAGATCGAGAAATCTCATACTAAATTTTAGTTCCAAATACGCTCACGGGCGGGCGCTGTTCCAAACGTCATACAAACTCGTTATAGTTTACTATTCGATTTTACGTGACGCAGGATTCGACAAGTCGTGCTTAGGGCACTGCACGTGTTTCTCCAACTATCTCCTACTTGATCTTTATTGTTAGTTTTTTCACTAGGGTTTGAAAAACCCCCGACATTGTCATTTCAAAGTTCAATATTTCAAAAACGGGTGAACCGATTTTAATGAAACATAACTAAGAACCATCTCGATTAAACTAGCATTCCATTAAAAAACCGCATCGAAATAGTTCCATCCGTTTGGGAGCTATGATCAAACTTACAACACCCCTATTTTTTGTCTGGGGTTAAAAAAATCTAATCCATTCCCTCTTCCCCTTGTCTCCGAAGGTTGCTTAGAAAAATAAATCACTTTCATTTTGACCTTGGCTTTTTATCCCACATTCACACCTCATCATAGGCCAGACATTACTCATAGAGAGGGTTACAGGGCGTTCTGGGAACCCAGTAATCCCGACCGCTACTGTATTTGCGTTGACAACCGCTTACTCAACGTCCCAAGAGATGAATCAAGTCGAAGTGCAATACGAGGGATTCATATGTGGGACTCGAGTAAGTGGACGCTTAGCCTCAGATAAGGCTGGCTGGTTAATGCAATGAAGACTTGGCAGTTAAGTCTTGTTTTTTAACCCCCGACGAAAAAGAAGGGTGTTATAAGTTTAACCTGTGTATCTGTCTGTTGTGGCATCGTAGCTCGTAAACGGATGCACGGATTTGGACGCGGCTTTTTTTAATCGAAAGCTAGTTTAATCGAGATGGTTCTTAGCTATGTTTTATTAAAATCGGTTTACCCGTTTTTGAAATATTGAACTTTGAAATGACAATGCCGGGGGTTTTTCAACTTTTCTAAGTTGGTTAGGTTATTGCCGTGTGACTTTCAAGGCGACTCTTGTGGGGGCGGAGTCATCAATGAATAAATTAATGAATGAATGAGTCTATTCACTCAAGTGGGACAACGCTATCCAGTAACGCGTGTGTGAAAAGAAAGATTGCTAGTGAAAATGCGCTCAAAACGTATGGCGTAAGCGCCAAAGCGTTTAACATTGGTGTGGGTACGAAAATAAAGTATTGGTAATTTCTTTTTTTTTTTTGTTTAATCGCAGTTACAATATTTCTTCTCACTCCGCTTGAAAAACGATGAAGTGCCGAGTTATCACCACCACCACCACACTATACGCTAACTCTCTACGAGAGACGATTTTTAATGCACCAAAATAACCGTTTAACATGCTGCCGGTTACTCTATTGACAAGTAAACCATAAATTCAATTTACTTAATTAGAAAACCAAAGTACTCACTATTTTAACAACAATTTTAAAATTCAATCATAGTTTGCGTTTTGCTACCGTCGAAACGTGTGCTCGCAGAGGAAAGACTGGATTAATATACAATGACAATGCAAAGAAAAATCCGTTAAGCAGCTGGACCCGCTGCTTAACGGATTTTTCTTTGCATTGTCATTGTATATTGAATTTCATTCTATGAATGTTTCATAAAAATAAAAACAAAAATAATCAATAAAACGATTATTTTCATTGATTTTAAGACTGGATTAGTCCGAAACAATCGGGCATTAGAAGAGATTACATTAAATAGAAAATAAAAACAGTTTTTGTGTCTGATTGTAATGTCAGTGAGCAATATAAAACACATCAAGGATATTAAAATGACCCCACACTGCGACATTTTGCTTATACTTAGAATTAACACTAAACAAATTCATCATCATCATCAGCCTATTTACGTCCCACTGCTGGGCACAGGCCTCCTCTCAGAATGAGAGGGGCTTGGGCTATAGTTCCCACGCAGGCCCAGTGCGGATTGGGAACTTCACACACATCATTGAATTGCTTCGCAGGTGTATGCAAGGTTGACCAACTTAAAATTAACGAATCTTAGACGAACTTTTTATTTACATAGGAAATTTCAAGTCCGACTCACACTTGGCCGGGTTTTTTTTAACTTGCGGAATAGCAAAAGTTCCTGCCTACCACAACTGCGATTAAAATTAAGAGCGTAATCCATTAAGTTAACGAACCAAACCAATTATTTTGCAAAACTTGCCTCAATCTGTAAGCAACGAATTTCAAATTAATTAGCCTGTATTTCGTTGTTAAAAACTCGTTTGCACACTAGTCTGGAATTCGCGTTTAAAATTTTAATGTTGCACTTTGCTTTTAGCAGTAATGCTTTTATAAATTCGGTCTGGCTACATTTTACGACTTATTTAGAGCGATTTAAGTCTGACGTTTCATTAAGTCTTAAATCGAAAAGTGTCGTTTGAATTACCTTTATAAGTAAAACCTTTATGTTAAGCACAAGACCGGTCTGAGAGGAGAGCCTTGGGGAGGCCAATGTCCAGCAGTGGACGTCTTTCGGATGACATGATGATGATGATGAACCTTTAGGTAGGTAGTACGAACCCCGAAGACGCCCGTATGAATTTACGACGCAACGAAATGTTAAAGGTTTTATTTTTATTTTTTTATGGAGAAGATGCACTAAAATTTCACTGCCCATGATTTTATTATTATATAAAAAACGTTTTTAAAGATACCATCGTAAACTCAAAACGTTTTAAGTTAAATTAAATTTTGATTTCATAATCACTCTCTGAAGTGAACGCAAAAATAAACATAAAGAAGTTTCAAAAGAGCCAACAGCCAGCGCAACAACTTTCCATAATAAAAAGTTAATAATTTACGTTTTATTGGAGAAAAACGTGGTTTTTGTTTACCTCCGTATTCTCTTTACATTTACGAGTTTATGAGGAACGTTTAATATGGCCTGCAGGCTGGGCACGCGCCGCACTTATTTCTTATGGGTCAACAATAATAAAAGAAACGTAAAGGCTGTACTCATGATTGTGTGAATTTTTCATGCGGATGTTAAGGGGGAGATACGAGGTCCCTTAACATTTGGATGTGAGCCTTTACGTGGCCACTGTCAACGGCTGCAAAAAATATGGAGTCAAGAGCAGAAGGTGCTTTATTACAAGTTACTTATTTATGTCTGAGATGATCAACTTTACTCACCTTTGTAGCAAAAATATGAAAGTGTCCGTTCCACATAGGTTATGTTATAGTTTTATGACCTCTTCAGGGACTTGCTGGTTTATCCAATGAACTTCTGCCTGGAGAGAGCGTCAGCTATTCAAATGCGTTGACTGCCTTTTCTCTATAGCAGTGTTTTTCAAACTTTTTTGTGTCACGGCCCTTTAATGACCATCAACATTCCTTCGCGACCCCCCAAAACCGCGTTTGTGCGATTAACCTTAGAACCCAACTATTATTTAAGCATTCATAAATATTTAGAACGCACCCTTCTTTCATTCAATCAATCATGCGTTTTGGAACGCAACCTATATTTTATTCGAGGGTAGTTACTATTTCGCGACCTACCCCTTTTTTAAATATTGTAAACTTTTTGTTGTTTAATTAACATGTCCTTGAAAAAAATTTAGTTCGATGTGGTCATGAGCACGAGACTTTCGAAGCTGATCCTCGCGAACCCCCTGTATAAATTCCGCGACCCCCCTGGTGGTCGCGACCCACACTTTGAAAAACACTGCTCTATAGCGCTATAGGGCAGTGGTGATCACTTACCATCAGGTGAACCACTAGTTCGTTTGCCTTCATTGTCGTATAAAAAAAATGGTGTCACGTTTTGACTCTACATGCTTTCGAATCTAACGATTTTACTTTGTCCTACAATTCTCCTGGCCCATCTTTTTTAATTTTGGAAAATGCCAGTTACAATAACTAGCTTGCTATGGCTTAGGTTGTAAAAACTTTAGCTCTGACTTCTAAACTTTCACAGCGTTGTAAAACTGTAAAATTTGCATGTCTTTATTCTTTATTGTATTGCCATGCGAAGTGTAGGAGTGTCGCATTTCAATTTAAGGTTGAACTACAGATGTAATTAGTTTTCTATAAATAAAAAGATAGGAAAATTCTAAGCCTTTACAGCGTTTGCAGCTAGAGATGTTGGGTTCCGGTGTGGAGAGTAAGACAGCCGGTGTAATTACGGGCACACACAAAAGGCATTTTCATCTTAGCTCTCTAGGTTGGCAACGCATCTGCGAATCCTCCGGGGTTGCGGATGTCATATGGCAGTGGTTATCACTTACCATCAGGTGACCCATTAGCTCGTTTGCCTTCCTCGTCGTATAAAAAAATGTTAACATGGCCTGCCCCTCTAAATTACAATTTCAATAATTATGTTGAGTCACATCCTTACGAAAGAGTGTGTATGTTATTTATATTTTTGTTTGACAGCTGTCTTAGCACG
Source organism: Clepsis dumicolana (assembly GCA_963691665.1). Taxonomy (NCBI): domain Eukaryota; kingdom Metazoa; phylum Arthropoda; class Insecta; order Lepidoptera; family Tortricidae; genus Clepsis; species Clepsis dumicolana. Next base: position 3,831,805 of record OY829520.1, on the reverse strand, counting down.
CACACATGCTTTGGGAGTTTTGGTGGTGGGTATGAATTTCAGATGCATTTTTTATCAACTTGAAGGTGGATTACGTACCTGATAGAATGCAATCGTCGCCGTCGATGCAACACAAAAAGGAATCTCCAAACAAGTATACCAAAACCTAACGAAGGAAACTGACCGCCGTATCCAGCTTGGATGGGCTGCCTTCGGCAAACTAAGACCGGTATTCTCTGGATCCTTGCCCCAATGCCTTAAAACCAAGGTCTTCGATCAGTGCGTTCTCCCAGTATTAACATATGCTTCCGAAACATGGCCTCTTACAGTAAACACGGTTAAAAAGCTGAAAATCGCTCAGAGATCCATGGAGAGAGCCATGTTAGGGCTTAGTCTGAGAGACAGAGTGCGGAATGAATGCATCCGGAAATGCACCAAAGTCACCGACATCTTGAAACGTATTGCAAGACTGAAATGGAACTGGGCAGGGCACGTGGCACGTCGAGTGGATAATCGTTGGGCCCATAGAGTGCTAGTGTGGAGACCGCGGACCACAAAAAGAAGTGTGGGCAGACCTCAGATGAGATGGTCGGATGACTTAAAGAGTACCGTACTGGCTCAGGAAGTCGGAGAATAGGTCGGAGTGGAGGAGATTAGGAGAGGGTTACATCCAGCAGTAGATAGAAAAAGCCTGAAAAAGAAGAGAGAAGAGAGAAACAAGTATACCTAATAATGTTTTAGACATCTTTGAGTAGTGTATAAACTTCGTGATTATAATGACCATTACCATTGCTTTACCTTAAAACATTTATAATAAAAGACAGAAAGTTAATTTAACTGTCTCTAGACTTCCAGTCATGGATGGACAGTAAAATTTAACCCGTGATGCACTAAGCGCATTATGATGAAAGTTTTTACTGCCCGCCAAAGAAATAGTTCTCAGTTGTTCGAAGAAAGTTGTATGAACTAACTTTAGTTCTGTCTTGGTGATTCGTTTGACCGAAGAACATAAATTTGGCATGGTTATAACTACTCGTTATAAATTGCCAGACTTCAGGATGTAGTTTCACACACATTTTTACTTCTAATATTTTTTGACGTCAAGGTGTATAGGTATAGGTATAGGTATAGGTAAACCAAAAACACAGACATGTCGCGTCGTGTATAGGGTCGTATTATGAAGCAGACGCCACCAGAGCCCTAAGCACGACTTGTCGAATCCTGCGTCACGTAAAATCGAATAGTAAACTATAACGAGTTTGTATGACGTTTGGAACAGCGCCCGCCCGTGAGCGTATTTGGAACTAAAATTTAGTATGAGATTTCTCGATCTCGATACGATAACCGTAACGTAACGCAGGATTCGACAAGTCGTGCTTAGGGCACTGAGGGTTGAGCACGACTTATCCTGCGTAACGTTACGGTTATCGTATCAAGATCTAGAAACCTCATACTAAATTTTAGTTCCAAATACGCTCACGGGCGACGCTGTTCCAAACGTCATACAAACTCGATAACGTTTACTATTCGTTTTTACGTGACGCAGGTTTCGAATATTCGTACTCGGGCTTCTGACAGCATCTGCAGGGTGCACTCATTTTTTTTATTTTTTTTTATTCATCCCATAAGGGATAGGCAAAGGAACTGAGTCCATACAGCCACGTCTGATGTGTTTTGTAAATTTCTGTATATTAAAGTCCTGTCACCGTCAGAGTTGTCAGTCTGTCCTAGTCACGTCCTGTCAGCTGCTCATGCCTTCCGTAAAGCGATAGTGTACTTTACGGCGAGCTACGGCGAGCAGCAGCCCGCGAATACTTGGGGGTCACAAAAAGAGGGAATACGCGTTTTCACTTGAATACTTCATTTGCTGGGCACTTTGACGTTATTAGGTTAGGTTTAAAGATCATTTATTCTCAAAAGAATTTTACAATTCACTTATATGAGAAATTACGGATACTTATAAATAAGCGTTAATATAAAACTAATATTACGAGCGCAAAGCGCGGCCGCCCGGACTCACACATCATTTAGAAACAGGGTAGAAATCTACTAGTCAAGAGAAGAGTACAATATTATTTGTTGCCTAGCAAAGTATCACTAAGGTACCACTTTAATAACGTGTACATTATAGTTCTTGTGGTATTGACACAAAACACATTTTTGCCTAATAATGAGCAGTAGTATCGTGGTTAAACAAGGGAAGCAAGTTTACATTGATAGCTTTAACCTAGAAGAGCGCGCCTTCGTAGCGAGCGTACTTAAAGTAATAGGGACAATTTATTTATCCCTTTTTTTTTTTTTTTTTATATTGTTAAATTTTACTTACAATGTGATTCTTCAATATTTTTTTGAAGGTTAACATCTTTTTTGTTTCTTTAATATTTTTAGGGAGTTTATTATACAATTGTGCACCTTCATATAAAATACATCGTTTCCCATACATGGTTCTGGATGCGCGTAGGATTATATCATTTGAATTTCTTAATTTAATCCTCTGAACCTTATTTTTTTTATATAAACTTATTTGGGTGTGAATATCTTTACTAAGTATTTTACGTATTAAAATACATGTATTGTAGACATACGATTGGTTAATATTCATTAAACCCGTCTTTTTATAGATTTTATTGGTGGACATTAGGAAATCGTAGTTAAATAGAACTTTAAGTAATTTATTTTGAGTAGTTTGCAACATATTAAGGTTAGTTTTTGCTGCCGAGCCCCATATTTGTATTAAATAATCGATGTGTGGTTTTACGAGAGTATTGTATATTATGTATCGTATTTTCAGTGGCAAACATCGCACAATCGCTCGCAAAGATCCGGTTAAAGACGCCAATTTTGATTTTATTTTACTGATATGAGGTATCCAGTTTAGTATATTGTCTAAGGTTAAACCTAAATATTTTTCGGTATCTACTTTGTTGATGATCTGGTTATTTATTTTAAGGGGTTCAAAATTTGGAAGGATTTTATTTTTTGCAGCAAATATTATGTAATTAGTCTTTTCAATATTTATTGTTAAAAGATTACACTGAAACCATTCATTGACTATGTTGAGATCGTTCTGTGCGTTACTGATTGCGTTATTAAGTGAATGATCAAAGTAAAACAAACTAGTATCATCAGCATACAGTGATATATCTCCTTTAAGGCCCATCTCATGAATGCTGTTGATATAAATTAAAAATAACAGCGGACCTAGGATAGATCCCTGAGGAATTCCGCACGTGATGTGTACCTGCCCACTCTGGTGTTCACCAATCCTAACAACTTGGCAGCGGTTAGAAAGGTAAGATTCAAAAATACGATAAGCGAGTCCCGAGATACCTAGGCTACTCAATTTTTTCAGCATTAATTTGTGACTAACCGTGTCAAAAGCCTTTTTTAGGTCTATGAAGACACCTAACGCGACACGTTTTTGGTCTATATTAACTTTAATTTTGGTAATTAGATCTACTGTAGCGGAAAGCGTGTTGGACTTAGATCGAAAGCCGTACTGCTTTTCATAGAGAAAGTTGTTTGATTTTAAGAAAAAATCGAGGCGATTATAAATAACCCTTTCAAAAACCTTTGACATAATTGGGAGAACCGAAATCGGTCTGTGGTTTCCGGGATCCGTTTTACTTCCAGATTTATAGATGGGGGTCACTTTTGCAATCTTAAGGTTGTCAGGAAAAGTTCCTTGCTTTAGGTGATTATTAATACATTCCGTGATTTCGTAAATGATTAGTTTTTGCACACATTTTATAGACTTTGTTGTAATACCGTCAATCCCTGAACTAGTGTTAGAGTTTAAGTTATGGATTATTTTTGTAACTTCGTCCACATTAGTCGGTTCTAACTCCGTAAGTTGACTGCCAGATTTAGATGTTCCCGCCGTATCGAAACTTAAGCTATGTTGGTGGCTTTTTGATATTTTACTTGCTAAAATTGGTCCTATGGTTGCAAAATATTTGTTGAAACATTCACAAATTTTATCCTTATCTGTAATGGTGCCCGTTTCCGTGACTAATTTAGCGGGAAGAGTGGCTTCTTTCTTTTTGTTGGCCGTAAGACTATTTATTAATTTCCACATTTTAGAAGGTTTGGCCTTGCAGTCACTGAAAGCCTTCTGATAGTATTCGCTTTTCGTTTTCTGGATCTTTCCATGTAGACTGTTTCTCTCTTTTATGAAGTCCAATTTAATCTTTTCATTATTTGGATCACTTTTAAGTCGCCGCCACAATGTATTCATTTTGTTGATGTCTTCTATTATGCTTCTGTTTATCCAGTCTTGTTTAGGTGGGTTCAATATTTTGGTTTTCGTGACTTGGCTTTGACTGATGCTGGTTAGCAACTTACTTTCTAATGCTGTATATTCATTGCTGTCATTTGCCGTGTTGACGATTTCGTATAGTTTATCCTAGTTTATACTTTTATACTTAATTTGATTAGCGGTGCAGGCTGGTATCGCTTTATCTCGAAATAAATCTGTTTGTGGTCAGACATGGCAGATTCTATCAAAGCTAAGTGAAAATCGTTACAATTTAAATTTGAACATACATGGTCCAGTATAGTTTTCGTGGTGACAGTCTCGCGTGTGCAATAGTCTTCGCTAATGTTATTTAGGACGTTGTATCCATTTTCTTTTAACATTCTCTGGTACTCTCGTACAGTAGGTTCCGAATTCAGGAGGTTAATATTGAAGTCTCCGAATACTACGGCTCTTTTCTTGTTTTCTAACTGTGATGAGTAAGTACCAAGGAAATGGTTAATATTGGTACGATGGGGTCTGTATATGGCTCCAATGTCTATGGCAAATTTATCTAGTGTATCCATAGGTAGTGACTTTCTTCTAGGCAACTTTCTTCAATTAAGCTATGTTTCAGGTTATTGTGAGCAAAAATTGAGACACCTCCTCCTTTTATGTTGGGTCTGTAATTGTAATAATGAGTATACCCGGGCAGTTGGTATCTTTTGGCTTCGTCATCACTCTTTATCCAGGTTTCAGATAACACAACCAAATGTATTATATTTCGCATCGACTGAATAACACATCTCAATTCGTCAAATTTGCCGGGCTTGACAATACTGCGTACATTGGCGTAAAAACATTTCAAAGCCATTTTACTCGTTTGTATAGATGTATAGTTAGTGGTAATTTGGTAAGTAATGTTACTGTCATTGTGGGTGTGACATTCTAAAGGCTGGAGTTTTTTGGAACATCTTGAATAATTGTTGGTGTTCCTTTAATGTACTTTATGATTAAATTTTCTTCTCCATTTTCAGTTCGACGCTTCAGTTCTTCCTTTATTTTCTTCCAGTAAGCTTGTTGATACGGCGTTTGATCGCTAAAAACCTTGATATTATCATTTTTACACTCACTTTTATTCTTTAAAATGGTCATTGCTGTTTCTTGAGATGTAAAGCACACTTTAATGGGGCGGTTCTTGTTGGGTTTGTACTTACCAAGACGGATGGTTTTCACTGGTTCTTGACAGTTAGGATTTATCCCCTTGATAATACTTGATATTGAGGTTTGGTCCGAATCCAAGCGCTCATTTTTATTTGTCTGTGTTGCTTCTGGAACTCCAAGCACTATGATGTTTTTTGACCTTAGACTGCGTTCATTCAATTCAGATACTATGTCTTCGCACGTACGAGGTGTAGTTGTATTAGATGAATCCAAATGTTCCGCCTTCAACAGCTTCATATCCGTTTCCAGATTTTCAACCTTCTTTTCTGTTGAATTGCAAGATTCAGCAATATTTGTAATTTCCAATTTCATACTGTTATGTTCCGTGACCATTTGTTCAATTGTGGTGCCAATTCTATTCACCTGTTCTTTAATACCGGCAAATTCTTGACACACTTTAGCGATGTTGTTCGATTGAGCCTCACTTGTTGATTTTAAGAGTGTCATCATATCGTCCATTTTCTGTCGCATTTCAGATATTTCCGTTTTTATAGATGTGTTGTCATTACTCAATTTTCGTTTATTACGAAAAGTTACCCGTGGAATGTTGGGAGTATCGGTATATAAACTTTGGCTACACAATTCCGGGTTAAAACCACTGTGTTCAGAGACAGGGCCACTTCCAGTCGGCGAGTGTTGTACGCTCATCTTGATCCGTGTTCTTGACTTATTACTTCAATGATCCGCTGCGCAGGCAACAGAATGCACACACAACTTGCAACACACTTTCTGATCTAACTGAGTGAACTTTAGGTTTACAATTGAGCAACAACAAAACATGAGAATTTAAAAATATTTTGCGACACGTCCGCTCCATACGCTCATTAGCTATATTCCTACCCTATTGATTCACTTTATTATTTTTCTGAGTGTCTAGCAAATAGGGTAAACTGTATACTGTAGGTAATTGTATGAAACAAAGTCGAGTCAGAGAGGCAGATTGATATTTTTAAAATTAATCCCATCTCCCCGCACTTCGATCTATACTAATTAGGGACTTTAAGTACCTAACGTTTGTCAAGGTCGGTAGTTGTATTTTTTTTTATTTTCTTGTATAATACACTATCTTTATCATCCACCAAACAACATTTAGCAGAGAAACTAAAATTCAAATAACGATACGATCCACTCTCATCGGTTTCCCGCCAAATTCCGGGTGCACTCATTTTTGACACTCGTCAGCGGATTGAAATGACAGCTTTTGTTTGACTGTGCCAGCCAGCTGTGTCCCATACCAATGGTCGGCTCATACAAAAACTGTCAAAATGAACACTATGGGGATTGCGAGCGATTTAGACAATAAACCTGCTGCTTCTGTATTATAAAATTTAATAAGATGGTTATACATATAGTTCTGTTATTTTTTATTATTCTGTATGTGTCGAATGTATGTGAATAAATCTCTCTCTCTCTCTCTCTCTCTGTGTGTGTAAATTATTGGAGCTCTGACGACATGCTCTATTTACTAGAAATACATACTTAATATAAACGTACCTAATGCAGATAATGTACATTCCAGGAACACAAAAAAATTATATTATTGTTATATTTTTATTGCAATGTACGAACCGATCGGTTTGTACATAGACCGATACATTTCTAATTTAATGGTGCCATTAAAATAAGCCGTTGGCTCCTCCCGGCATACATTTTCAATTTCGTTTTATGACCCCCAATAAACTCGGTTTTAGTGCAAATCAGTCTAGTTTTTGTTTCATGTTTTACGGGAACAGTGTTTGTGTTTTGCGTTTTAAGACTAATGTACTAGTCATTGACGGAGCAAAAACATCGCGAGGCAACCTGCAAACTCCCGCAAAGCAATTGAATGTGACCACACACGGGCCCGCGTGGCAACTATAGCTCAAGCCCTCTTCTTCTGAGAGGAGACCTGTGCTAAAGTGGGACGTGAATAGGACGAAGATTTGATGATAATTATGACACTAATGAGTATTTTTATATTTCACCGCCGATTGGGCAGACCATGGTAACATTTATAAGAGACCAGTGAGAAGACCTCAAATGCATTGGAAAGACGACATCGGAAGTGGCAGGGAAGAACTGTTTGCTCACAGCCCAGAACAGAGCGACACGGAGACAGTTGAAGGAGGCCTACACCAAATTGGTTGAGGAAGGCTTAAGGGGATGATGATGGGTAGGTACATGATGACCCACGCGGCTATGTCAAGTCAAAAGGTTAAGGTCGTCCGCAGGTGCCTCTGGACATCTAACATTAAATGATTGCACACTGGCCTATCGTAAGCGATACAATTATAAAATGTTCCAAAAGCTAAATGGTAGTATTTTTAGCAAATACTCATTATAAAATGATCGGAAGCACTTCCCTCTCCAAAGTGGATACACATAAAATTTGCGATTCGTTTGCCACCCTCCGTGATTCGACAAATGATTCCGTTCCCTACTTTACTTTTGGATATTTTAACATTTATTAGTATCGATTGGTAGGGTCTTATCCAGTTGATATTTATTAGTATCGATTGGTAGGGTCTTATCCAGTTGATATTTATTTCCAGGGCAAATGCCAATGACGAAAGCTTGGATTGTAGAAAAACAGCACAGACTGTATGCTGTTAAGTAATCTTAATTGACGGAAGGGATAGGTTCTCTAAGTCGACGTGTCATCATCATCATATCAGCCGAAAGACGTCCACTGCTGGACATAGGCCTCCCCCAAGGCTCTCCACTCAGACCGGTCTTGTGCTTTCCGTATCCACCGCGGTCCTGCGATCTTTACCAGATCGTCGCTCCATCTCCTCCAGCCGACGTGTACAATTCTGAAAAAAAAAAGTATCCACGGGCCAATCAATTAACACAATATTAGAAACGTGGTGGTAGGACTTTGTGCAAACATGTCCGGATCGCTACCATTATCTTGCTTGCACTGTCGTGTTCCGGTGTGGAGTGTGGAGACGAAGATATCCGGTGTAATTACGGGCACAAAATGCATTTGATCTTAATTCTCTAGGTTGGCAACGTATCTGCAAACTCCCGGGGTTCTGGGTGTCTATGGGCAGTGGTGATCATGATCACCTATAATCAGGTGACCCTTCCTTTTTGCCTTCCTTGTCGTATATAAAAAAACGCATTCTAAAATCGGAGGTGATTTGTCCCCGACTACGAAGTGCAAAATTCGAACTTCGTATCGTGCCGTCCCTCTCAAGTTAATATTATTTAATACGAGACTAAGCGGGACGACACGATACGAACTTCGATTTTCGAATTTCGTAGTATGGGGGCTGAACTTTGGAGCAGATAATGTTGACTGGATGGCAATGCAAATATACAGTTATCAAAAAATACAGCTAGCAAACAAAATTGTGCTTATTTAATTTTTTTTACAAAAATATCGACGGTACTCTGGGTCAACCTCGTATGTAAACTTTGATGAAATTGAAATAACCACCTTAGGCTCGCGGTTTAGAGTGGTTATTTCAATCTCGACAAAGTTTATATACGAGGTTGAGTCAGAGTACCGTCGATGTGTTATTGCCATATCTCATTGCAAAGGCAGGGAGATAGGTAAAAGAATAACAAAAGCCAATCGTCTGCGCATCACCTGTCAGATTTAAGTCGCTGAAGTGGAAATCAGACGCCAGGCGACGAAGCGACGTAAGGATTAACTTCTTGTCTGTCACCACTCACCCTCGTGAGTGATTCTTACACTGCTTGACACCTACCTGTCTGTTAAATCAAGTTACTACAGACACCTCTCGTAACTTAAGAAGTTATAAGATACCATTTTACAAGTTCGGTGAAATATTTTTTTTTTATACAACGAGAAAGGCAAACGAGCAAGTGGGTCACCTGATGGTAAGTGATCACCACTGCCCATAGACACCCACAACTTCGGAGGGTTTGAAGATGTGTGGCCAACCTAGACAGCTAAGATGAACTGCCACTTCTGCCCGTAATTACACCGGCTGTGAATTAAGAATGCCATTTCGAATTGAGATACATATTGTGTGATTTAATATAAATATTGCTGTTTTATGTTTAAACACAACTAAAAAAATTATTCGTAAAAACAATAAAAACAAGTACCTACATATTTAACTAGGTAGGTATAGAATGTAAATAAAATAAAAAATCCTTAAGCATAGTAAGAGGTTAATAAGTGGAACAAATTATTCACGACCATGACTCTGGGTCTTAGAGTGGCAGGCAGTTGCTTACCGTATGCCAAACTCTTCTCTTAATTGTATGGGAGCTTGTGATTGTACAAATATAAATAAATAAATAAATATCATGGGACAAATTGACACCAATTGACCTAGTCCCAAACTAGGCAAAGCCTACTGTACTATGGGTACTAGACAACGGATAAACATACTTATATAGATACATACTTATATACATATTAAACATCCAAGACCCGAGAACAAACATTTGTATTCATCATACAAACATCTGCCACGACCGGGATTTGAACCCGGGACCTCAAGCTTCATAGTCAGGGTCTCTAACCACTAGGCTGTTCGGTCGTCCATATGTAGTCTTAATTATGGTACGGAAGAAATATTCAACATAAAAAAACTCTACCAATTATTCTTACCGCTGCAGTGAGAAACGCAGGTAAGTCTTTAAAATAGAAATTGGAGTCGTTTTTTCTGTAATATTTATTGACGAATTAAAAACATTTACTTTACTCCCACCATCGACATTAACGTCATTTTTTTACGATATTTTTTCACATCAAGCTGTCGTGGTCATTTATGCATGGTTATGCCTGTACACTACATAATATTGTACACTTCCCAATTCGCACTGGGACCACGTGGGAACTATAGCTCAAGCCCACATTTTGGCCTGTGCCCAGCAGTGGGACGTAAAAAAGGCTGGTGATGACTAATACATTCACATTCCATACGCACTTACGTACACCCGCATTTTCCACGATAGACAATCCAATTAAGCTCCACATTATCCCCATCCAAATTCAAGCAAACCCTGTCCATTTAAAAATAAAGTTTTTGCCAAATTCAAACTTCGCAACACATTATCCAGCGGCGGCCACAGACCACCGACAAAAACTGGATCCAGAAATAGCTGTTAAAGTTGGTCCATCCACGGAATTCCGAAAGTAGTGGACGGTAATGCCCCCGGCGGCGGCCCACTCGGTTAATGTTAAGTTTTGTCTATTTCGGATTGTGGATGTTTGAAATCGCGCTTCGAAAAAGTAGGAGTTTAGATAATAAGAACCTTTGCAATCGTATTCTGACAAATAAATTGATTTGATTGATTGATTGAGTGGGTATAAGTACCACAAATACCACAATAATAGTTACTAGGTACACATATTGTGCCAAATCGGAATTTTCAATCGTAATCGTTAGTAATAGTTGCAATAAAGAATAATAGAACATAGAAAAACATTCAACGAAATTCATTGTATTTTTTTAAGGCCAACGAGCAAGTGGGTCACCTGATGGTAAGTGATTACCATCGCCATTAGATAGCTGCAACCCCCTCTTGTGCCCGTAATTACACCGGAACACAACAGTGAACGCACTGCTGCTTAGCGAGTTCTTACTCGCTAATCCTGCCACTGTGTGGTAGCGATTCGGACGGACTTCGCACAAGGTCCTACCTACCGCAAATGTCTTGTACTTACATTGAGAAGGTGTTTTTAGTACATAAGTATTCATTTGTATGGTCAACAATGCGAATACTGCAGTGGGATAAGTTCACAATAAAAAAACTCGTATATACAAGCAGCCGCCTCCTCAACGGCACAAGCCATAAATTATTCACCGAACAGAATTATCTAGTACCTGCCTCGCTGAACTGGCCTCAGATCATTATTCTTAAAATTTCACTAATAAAAGGAAAGTCCAAAATACACTCTACGGCGAACATTGAGTGATGGGTTGACATTTATTTCCTAAATACATCACTCTGCCATTGTTGGCTTCCTTTATGAAGAAAGATAAAATATTTCCCGAAGCAAGCAGGCATTGTGGGAAATGTCGCGGGGAGAAGGTTCTGGGGGAACCAAGCTACAGGAGTTAGTGCTCAACTAATTATAAATGCGAAAGCGAGTTCGCCGCTTACCTTTTGACGGAAAAGTAAAAAAAAATCTAATTAACGTTCTGAAAACTCCATTAGTTTGTATCTTTTTGTCACTATAAAACCAGCTGTCATGAGAAAGGGAGAGACTGCGATTGGCCTGTTTTAGCTTAGGCATTTGTGGGAAAATTTTATTAAGTTAAAACTACGACAATTACGAACAACAAAATTAACGCTGGGGAATACAGTGTAAAATTGAGCTAGATAGGGTTTATAACTAAGTTTAAGTATGTTATGTGAGTATATGTTTTTTATGTGTAACTTCAAAGGATATTTATTAATTACAACAAAACAAAGTAAGTATAAATATACTTACTATCATTTCAACCAAATGTGGATACATCATGATTTCTAAAACAATAGACAACCACCGCAAACTGAATTCGACAATGATTCCAGATGTTAATTATAACTTGACTAGCAACTTCCCGACCTCATTACGCACGCAGTACCAAAACATTCACCGATTTTATTAGGACTACTAAAAGCATTGAGCAAATAGCTCCCAAAGTAAAAGTTTCTTGGGTTTGTTTTAGGAGGAAACCTCTCCAAAACTACTTATTTGATTTGGGCGTGTTATATCCCGTCGATCCCAAAATAGAATCGCTATCAACTTTATAGTACGCTTTGAATAATAACAGACCTCATCTGCACCTTCCATCAAGTGAGATAGGGGTTAATGACTGGTCAGTTTATAGTAAAAAAAATGCGGACCACTATGAACGCAAATCGCAAATTTTCTTTTTAAAGTAAAAAAAATGGAGAAGAAATAAAAAAAAACTATTTTATTGAGATCATGAATTGATTAATGTTAGCGCCATCTCTCGGTTTGGGAGAACTGATTAGTTTCAAAGGAGTGTTGATGCCATCTCGTTGTGAGGTGTTTCACACAGATGGCGATAATCTGTACCTACTTCAGTGTATGGGTTAAGCACTTGACACTGAATGTCAAGAATCCGGGTTCGATTCCGGACCCGATATCCGGTGACTATTTATTTTTCTGGTGTATTATTGTTTCAGTGATTATTTAAAGTTCATTATTTATTAATTAAGTAAACGTAAATAAAATGGGAGGAAAACACAAAAAAGATACTGCGTTGATATCATTATCTTAACATACTTAGCTCCGTTTCAAATCAGCCCATACTTAAATCTTTTATGCTTTTGGTTAAGATACAGTAAAAACCTGAAAACTTAACGGTAATTATGTTTAAGTACCAAACGAACTTAATTTTGCTTTCGAATGTGATCAGCATCTGAACTCAAGACACGTTAACTCACCCTTCAATAGTCAATCATGGTCTACTTGGTGAAGCTATAGAACCCTTGTGGCTAACACCATGGCCCGGACAGCCTAAGCCTTAAATAAAAAGCCGATTAAAAATAAACTAGAATACCTTTAATATTCGGACGCAACGGTAACGGAGATAATCTCCTTAACCTTTCAGATTATAGTATAAACGCTTCCACCTCAGGCTTGTGTCACGCCGTTTCTTTCCCAGAACCTTTGCACAAAGGGAACCGCCGACGTCAGTGAATTGACGAATATTTATATCCAAAACTCAGTGTCTATTGAACTGCCAATATTTCGTTGTAGCCTCTTTAAGAGGAGACCGGTTAATTTGGTACCTTCGCAAAGGTATGCTTTGATAATGTTGAGAGATCTACAACAGATACCACCTAAAGGTCCTGTCGTGAACCAACAAAAAAATAATAAAATAACATAGAATTTTTTGCTGAATTTGGCGAGATTAGGGTTTCCTTTTGACAGTAAAGGTGAAATTATTACTTAATAGACAATGTGTAAAATAGCGTAAAAATGCGAACTACGCACGCAATATTATCATGCCGTACCTATTTAGCAAGTCTAGTTGAACACGGCCGTTGAGAGTTTTATTTTCGCAATTCTTGTGAAGTTGTGTTTTTTCGAAAACAGTCACCTAGACTGGCTCAGTTACTTGCTGAAATATTCACGGTACATTATCTGGAACCTTGGATTATTAAACACAGTTGCCGTTGAGTGCATAATGCTGCTAAATTGATTGCCTGAAGCCCATGTCCAAAAGGTCTTCAATATTTTAAAAAACACACAACAAATAGCAATTAAAAAGTAATAATAGCAGCTTGATTAACAAACTTTTTATTAACAAACTTCAACGCTTTCAAAAACATAATTCCAAGAAGATGAATCGTAAGTGCTAATACTTGTCTCGGCAGTCATTTTTTCCCATCGATACGAACTTCGGATCGAGTTGCGAAAAGCGTTTGAAAATTTGACAGAACTTCCCGATTAGATAAGAGTATAAGAGAAGCCGCTAAATCCTATTCAAGAGTTTTCCTTTCCATATTCCTGGAAAAGATTACGGCCATTCTTGGGAGTTTTAAGTGAGCCTGGTTAAGAAGTCGACTGAGTTCGAATTTTCTTTGCAGAAATTTGTTTTGTGCGAATGTTGTTGGATCGCTGTTGTTGTCGTAACGTGTTACATTACAATCAAACTGATTAACCTATTTCACTTCCTATTGATAAAGCTACTTAGGCCCACTTGGGCTGACCTGAGGCCTTATTATCTAAGTAACTCACTCGGTTTCGATTTGGCAATCGCCATTCCGTTTGACAGAATTAAAGATGGCGAATGCCAAAGTAGTAAAATAGCGATGGCGTATATTCTATTTGCAGCTGCAATTCGAATTATTAAGTGGAAAAGTACACTTTAATCACATCATCTTACTTAAGAGAGCTACTCTTGTCGATGCAGTTGTCTCCAGTCCGTTCTTTCCAATGCAAGTTCTTTCACCTCCTGATACGACACAACGTCTATCTTCTTTTTTATTTGATCTAAATACTCTATCCTCGGCCTTCCCCTTCCTCTCTTTTCTTCTATCTTTCCACTTTAGTGCCAAAGCCAAAAGGCAAGCTTGTTTTGATAATTAATCAACTTCTTAGGATAAGTAAAGATGGTTTTTTTTTAATATTGGCACACGTCAGTCAAGGAAATTAATTCCCGACCCACCATGGAACCTTTTCACAGTTAACGTCATAGAGACATAGCATTGCTTGACAAGGAAAATTGTTATGACGTTTACTAAGAAAATGTTCTATGGTGGGTCAGGAATTAAATTCCTTGACTGTACAACTCGGTCAAGCTACTGCGTCCTGCGCAGCATATTGTTGCATATTTACTTAGAACAAACATTTCCTTACGAGTCCTATAAACTTTGACGATATTGGAATATCCACTTTAGACCGCGAAGTGGTTATTCCAATTTCGTCAAAGTTTATATACGAGGTTGAGTCAGAGTACCGTCGATATTCGACCACATGATAAATAAACCTAGAATGGTTTGCTTTCGACGGTTACGTTAACGTTAACGTTGACATTTTCAACCCCCGACGCAAAAGAGGGGTATTATAAGTTTGACCGCTATGTGTGTCTGTCCGTGGCACCGTAGCTCTTAAAGGGTTAAACCGATTTGAATGCGGTTCTTTTTATTTGAAAGCAGGTTTTCTGGCGATAGTTCTTAGACATGTTTTACTTAAAATCAGTTCAGCCGTTTTTGAAATTGAAAATGTCGGGGGGTTTGTCCCCAGTATAAGTTCGGGAATCAGAATCCGGGAGCCCGTTGACATCTTTGATGATATGAAAAGTGACAAATAAAATATTAAAATAAAAAAAAAACCCCGTCATAAAAAACGTATAAAAAGTAAAAAACTAAAATTTCTGGGCCTGGTCCTTTAATTAAGATCTATGTTAACTTTTGCGCAGTCGGGTGCCTTAACCTACGGAAGGCCCAGAAATACAAAAAGATGGCACCCGGTTGCGCAAAAGATGACACCCGGTTGCGCAAAAGATGGTGTTTGCGCGATGTGCTTCAATTTAAACTACTAACGCCATCTAGTTCATTTTAGTTAAATATAATCCTCGTTACCGCGGAAATCATTCAATAAATTAGTCAAAACCTTACTTTAGCTACGTACACTCTTCCTTCCGCTTCCTCCATCCCTTTCCTTCTTATGATGCGTTGGAGAGCACGACAAAGATAATACAAGTGTCGCCGCGCTCGCCTCATCTGTGATTGACTGAACACCTCGAAGACGGAGAGGAGTGCAAGGACTTTCATTCAAGATGGAGATAGTTCCGTTTTCGCCGGAGTGCACGCCGTTTCACGCTCCCTGTTTTTTTCTATAGACCATCGTTGTAATTGTGCTGTTTGTGTTATAAAACTGTTAAAATATACATTCATGGTGTGTAGAAAGCCTGGCCAGTGCTGTTTTAGTGAGATTTGTGTGAGAGATGTGAGATCGCAACACGGACAACGCCGCTGAACTGCCGCCATACTGCTGCATCAACTCTGGACTTCAGGTACCAAACGCTCATAATCCGCTTATTCTGTCCCATTCCCTTAACCTATAAGTGTACGTAGTATTCGCAAATTCACCTTGGGTTAGATTTACTTCAATCACCGCACGGTCCTTCGATTTACCCCTAAGTAGGTCTTTAGCATTCCGATTAAGTGTCTTGGCCCTGTGTCAAGCGTAACCAGATGGCACCCGGTTGCGCAAAAGTTAACACAGGTAGTTCCTAATTAAAGGACCAGGCGCAGATTTTTTTTTTACTTTTTGTACGTTTTTTAAACATTACTAGTGTGACCACAATGTTAACCATTCGGCTAACATTTGCAACCGCTACAAAAATCCAAAATAGTATTTTGCAATAAAAAATGCATACAGTGGAACGTAGACCCTCCTCTTTTTTTAATTCATTTAAAAATGTGTCAAAACGTATTTTCGTCTGCAGTTCGCTGAGCAATCAAACAATTTTCTCCTATTGTCATAACAGACAAAGCGGATGCCGTTTCTGATTTAAATATCTCAAAATTGGACAATTAGAACCCTTTGTGACTTAATTGTTTGTTCGCTGTTTGTTAGGCAGAGCCACATATGAATTTTAAAAACAGTAAAAAAATTGTAGCAAAAAAAAGCAAATTAAAGTTTGAGGCCCGACGTACATACCTATAGTTGAAGAAACTGAATCGCCATGCCTCTGTAGAACCATTTTGCTGCGAAAGTTACATTAATAAATACATACAAATAAATAAATAAAATAAATAAATTGCGAAATTATTTTGTGAAAAGTTTCCACAGACGTACGCGATTCAATTTCTTCAACTGTGTACCTTATCTGTACGTAATCTTATAAGGATAACGTAGCTTGGAAATGATGACGAGAATATTGGCCTGCCTACAGCGGATATAGCAAAACATTTAACAAACTTTTATGAGTAGGATCGTATTTAATAGAAGCCTCAAGTCATCTCTTGCAATAAAACATTTTTTTGTGTGCAGTACAAATGAATAAAATAATTTCTTACCATAAATTATAGTTATAATTATTAGCTCTACCTACTTAATAAATGAAAATAATAAGACTGAGGGTCGAGCACGAATGCTGCGTAACGTAAAATCGAATAGTAAACGTTGTCGAGTTTGTATGACGTTTGGAACAGCGCCCGCCCGTGAGCATATTTGGAACTAAAATTTAGTATGAGGTTTCTCGATCTCGATACGATAACCGTAACGTTACGCAGCATTCGTAAAGTCGTGCTCGACCCTCTGACCCTTTCACCATCTTTACAATTGTCAGTTTTCAATGACAGTTCGGTGTCAACTGCTGACATAAAGAGCTTTTGTTTTAGCACGCTTCATATTGTCAAAGAAATGTAGTTCGAATTGTCATATAAAACTGACGATTGTAAAGATGGTGAAATTAAGGGCCTGGGTCCACGACAAAATTTTAATAGGGAAGACATGGGCCAAAGTTTCGCTATAAATTTTATCCGCCAGTCAAAAGTTACATTCGTGTTTGGAATTAACATAACAATTATAAGTTTGTTGTACGTACGTAGACTAATAAAGGCTATAAATCAGATCTGTGAGTTTAGAACAATTTTAGTATTATAAACATAATAATAACGAGCTCATACCAATAAAGGAATAAACCCCAATTTTTAGGTTTTGTGGTTCTAACGCTGTTGTAGAGGCAGTTAGTGCTTTTTGCTAAATTAAAACATGTTTTTTTTTTATACGACAGGGAAGGCAAACGAGCAAGTGGATGGTAAGTGATCACCACTGTTGTGTTACAGTAAATGTTCCGGTGTGGAAAGTAAGACAGCCAGTGTAATTACAGACGCAAGAGGCATCTAAGCTCTCTAGGTTGGCAACGCATTTGCAAACCCCCGGGGTTGCGGCTATATATGGGCAGTGCTGATCACTTACCATTGGGTGACCTACTTGCTCGTTAGCCTTCTTTGTCGTATAAAAAAGGTATCATGCCGGTTTTGATTTATTTTCGATTGAGAGACTGACAGAAAAAAAAACTTAATTAATGTTGCATTGTAGGTACAGAACCCACGGGGCGAGACTCCGATTCGTACTTGGCCGGGCTTTTTTCAATAGCTTACAATTGTTGCTGCGGTCAGGTAGGTACCTAAGTCCTTTATTGGCTTTTCTTGCAATACCTAGTAATGAAAATGCCAATAAGATCTCAATTGGAAAATCTTTTTGTATTTTTTATTTATTTTTCCAATTTTTTATTTTTACGGTCTTCCCGTGAGTATCAATTATATTTTTAATAAACTCACCGAAACATGAATACACAGAAAAACCAGAAAAAATACCAACCCCGGGAATCGAACCCGGAACCTCGACACTTGAGAATTGGTATACCAATTCTTGTGTAAGGGTGGGCACGCGACCCGGAGTGTCGAGGTTCCGGGTTCGATGGAGTTCTATGTACAATGGAGTTGAATCTTACCTTAATCAATTTAGTTTCTTTGACTGAAACAGCCCAAGATATTGCGGTACGGTTCTAGAGTTGTCTAATACCCTACTCATACTGGTTGAATGAACTTAGGTCATAATTCTTATCGCACACGTAACAATGCCTCTTTTGTGCCCGGGGAGTACCGTCTTAAAAGTGATTAGGTCAGGACAAATGTTCCTTAACCCCAAGCGTAGTCTAAAACAAAGACGTATGATAATAACCATGATAATGTAATCCAACCAAACACGTATGATAATAACCATGATAATGTAATCCAACCAAACACGTATGATAATAACCATGATAATGTAATCCAACCAAACACGTATGATAATAACCATGATAATGTAATCCAACCAAACACGTATGATAATAACCATGATAATGTAATCCAACCAAACACGTATGATAATAACCATGATAATGTAATCCAACCAAACACGTATGATAATAACCATGATAATGTAATCCAACCAAACACGTATGATAATAACCATGATAATGTAATCCTACCAAACACGTATGATAATAACCATGATAATGTAATCCAACCAAACACGTATGATAATAACCATGATAATGTAATCCAACCAAACACGTATGATAATAACCATGATAATGTAATCCAACCAAACACGTATGATAATAACCATGATAATGTAATCCAACCAAACACGTATGATAATAACCATGATAATGTAATCCAACCAAACACGTATGATAATAACCATGATAATGTAATCCAACCAAACACGTATGATAATAACCATGATAATGTAATCCAACCAAACACGTATGATAATAACCATGATAATGTAATCCAACCAAACACGTATGATAATAACCATGATAATGTAATCCAACCAAACACGATGATCGATCGAAAATTGTAATTGATTTCCGAAGTTTTAAATCCCGGGCGGTATAAAAAGTACCGCCCTAGCTATCCCCTGAGCCTTCTAAAATAGGGGAAATAAATTGGGAAAAACCATGAAAGATGGCGGCCAAGTCTCGTGTAGCTGGTCTTCAATTGTTTGTAAAAAAATAAATAGTACTCCAACTGGAGCTATTGACTTGCACAACACCATGGACTTTGGGTCTAGTACAAAATATAAATAAATAAATAAATATCGCGGGACAATTTACACCAATTGACCTAGTCCCAAATTAAGCAGAGCTTGTGTTATGAGTACTAGACAACGGATAAACATACTTATATGTATAGATAAATAATTAAACATCCAAGACTCGAGAACAGACATTCGTATTCATCATACAGACATCTGCCCAGACCAGGGATCGAACCCGGGACCTCAAGTTTCGTAGTCAGGTTCTCTGACCACTAGGCCATCTGGTCGTCAAATTCTTTCGCATTTCGCATTTTTCGCGGCAACGGCACGGATTGAGTCTCACGGTGGTTTCACGTTAAAAGTACCTACAATGTGATTATAAAATAAACATAGTACATTAATTAACACCATAATATTAAAGCACATTACAACACATGCTAAATAAGCCATAAGTATGATTTATCGAGCCTACACACGCTTGTTACACCCTCATTATTCGTAAATTACATTTTCTTTACAATTAGGTTAATTAATAAACTACCAACTTAGAAAAGTTGAAAACCCCCGATATTGCCATTTCAAAGTTCGATATTTCAAAGACGGGTCAACCGATTTTAATGAATAAGTTTCATTAAAATCGGTTGACCCATAAGAACCATCTCGATTAGACTAGCTTTCGATAAAAAAAACCGCATCGAAATCGGTCCATCTGTTTGGGAGGTATGATGCCACAGACAGATACGCTGATACGAAGGTCAAACTTATAACACCCCTCTTTTTCGTCGAGGGTTAAAAACAGAAAACCCGATTGCAATTCCGGGAAACAATGTCCTATGTCACTTCCACAACTGAGACGAATCCAATGACACCTCATACTTTAAAACCCGTCTAGCTGTGTAGGCTGTAGAGCGTGCCAAAGAATTGGACATACATACACTCGAAGAACTTAACCCTTTTTAGGCAGTCGGGTAAAAAAACTCGTATTTTACAAAATAAGTTCAGTATGCTAAATTGGCAGTCTCGCTAACTACAGCCCAGTGGAGGATTGAGGTAGTGCTTCTGGAATTGACAAGGCAGAATCTTAGCATACGCGACGTTATATGTTAATTATGTTATTTACCACCCTACCGTTAGTAAAAATGTAATTCTTTGAACCGTATGTGTATACAAGGGGCCACACATATAATCTTGATCGCAATGAAAGCATAGAAAGGAGTAGTTTGTTAAAAATACAACCAGTGGATCCTGAGGGTCGAGCACGACTTTACGAATGCTGCGTAACTTAACGGTTATCGTATCGAGATCGAGAAACCTCATACTAAATTTTAGTTCCAAATACGCTTACGGGCGGGCGCTGTTCCAAACGTCATACAAACTCGACAACGTTTACTATTCGATTTTACGTTACGCAGCACTCGTAAAGTCGTGCTCGACCCTCTGGCCGTAAACGAATGATTACAACCTAACCAACTTAGAAAAGTTGAAAAACCTCCGACATTTCGAAGTTCAATATCTCAAAAACGGCTTAAACGATTTTTATAAAACTTAAATAAGACCCATCACGATTAAATTAGCTCGATTTGAAAAAGCCGCTTCCAAATCCGTGCACCCGTTTAGAAGCTACGATGCCACAGTCAAATACACAGACACAGGTCAAAGATATAACACCCCTCTTTTTGCGTCGGAGGTTAAAAAAATCTGAAAATTCTCCTTGATATTTGAGGCAAAGGAACAAGGATCCGGATAATAACTATTTATAATCACTGAAGTCGCTAAATTATTAAGGTATCAACACGGAAGTTGTTTTGAAAAAAGTTATCAAGAACAGTACCTAGGTATATTCTTAAAAAAAATGCTATGACCTCCTGCATCCGGCCTCTCAAGCCATGCTTTATAAAATGAAATTCTTTCGCCTTTACCGTTTCCAGTTATTCCACGTCAGCTTGTTAGTATATTTTTAAAGCCAGAAGCTTTTTTAATTGTACCCAATTAACTTTTCTGCCCTTAGCGTTCGGATGCCAATTACATAGGTTAGTGGATTCCGTATAAATTTGGCGTGGGCGTTTTAGAGAACAGTGGCAGAAAGAAATCTTAGGCATGGTAAAGTGATTTATACTTAGTTAGGTATATTACGCCTAACGTCAAACATGATTTGTTCAAAAAACACAGTTACAGTTATATATGGAACAAAAAGATTGTAAGACGCTTTCTTACTTATTTTTTTTTATGAATCAATGGAAAAAACGAAGCAAAGGGCCGCACTATGGTTGTTGTAAACCGTTGACGAAAATAATTAAGGAAAACGAATTTTTTTGCTGTTTGATGATTTTTTGTATTGAAGTAAAATCTTTTTACAAAAAAGTGAAACCGCCTTCAAAAAAAACATAAAGTAATTTGGTTGTAATAAATTTACGTGAGCCTGTATGTATTTTATTTTATATTTGTAGAAGTAATACTTAATTAAATCACCTTAAATGGCTTCATTTGGTATGGCACCTATTAATAACTTCTTAATTGGAAGTGTCTATAATTATGTAGGTACGTAATAATGATTTATAAATCTCATAATTTTGTAAAGAAAAACTTATATCCTAGTGATATTATCTTTAGACGTAAGTACCTAATATTTAACAGCAAGCAACCCTAGCAACACGCCTGGACGACAGAGGGGTGTAATGACGTGAAGGGGGAAGTAGGTATATAAATGGCGGCGTTTTGGACTCGGTCAAAAGAGATTCCGTCCTACTATGTCATTATTTATTCTTATGCTATTGATTACGCTTGGCAATTAAAGCCGATTTAACCCCTCGTATGCTTAGTCACGGATCCATGCCAAATTTAAGGCTAGCTCTTTCTATTTTTTTTATGCAATTAAAAAAATCAGTAGGTATGAGATTCCGTCCTACTATGTCATTATTTATTCTTATGCTATTGATTACGCTTGGCAATTAAAGCCGATTTAACCCCTCGTATGCTTAGTCACGGATCCATGCCAAATTTAAGGCTAGCTCTTTCTATTTTTTTTATGCAATTAAAAAAATCAGTAGGTATTAAAACAAAAGACTTGGATGCAGTTTTTGTTACTTCCCGCATATGAGGGGTTAATGTTAACACCGAGTTATTGGTAACCTAGGCCGGTGCAAATCAGCCTTAGACAGCTAAGATGGAAAGATTTTTAACGACGGCCGAATAGCCTAGTGGTCAGAGACCCTGACTATATGAAGCTTGAGGTCCCAGGTTCGATCCCCGGTCAGGGCATATGTTTGTATGACGAATATGAATGTTTGTTCTCGGATCTGGATGTTTAATATGTACATAAGTGAGTATTTATCTATATAAGTATGTTTATCAGTTGTCTAGTATCCATAGTACAGGTTTTGCCTAGTTTGCGACTAGGTCAATTGGTGTCATTGTCCCATGATATTTATTTATTTATAACCAGCAATTTTCAAGGCTGTCTCAATACCTTATGCAAGTAACAGCATCGCAAAGTAAGATAAGACAAAGTTCTATTTCTTTTATCGTCTTTTCATATATTGTAAAGTGAAATAAAATTTCAATTCGCAAGTAAAAGTGAAACCTAAACAATTCCTGCGAAATTTCCGAACATTTTTGGCTTTGTTTACCAGAGAATGTATGAGGGAATAAAATACAGATCTGAATGTAAAACTAAGTGGTAGCACTGCTTTACGGCAGAGTTTTCCTTTGTGTGCATGCATAACATGACATGTCTTTTGCATTCAATTTCAAGTATGGACGTAGACAGGAGTTGGTTGGAGTTCCGCTGATACCACACGACACTGTGCTTAACGTTATCTGGTGTTTCTCTATTGTAACTCGAACACGAGTTTTCATCAAGAATCGAGTAGTAACGTTATCGTATTGAAATCGAGACATTTTGTATGACGTTTGGAACAGCGCCACCCTGAGTGTATTTCAAACACGCACTTAATATTTTCTCGATGGCGATAACGATAAAGTTTACTATACTGAAATAAACTTGGTTTATACACTTGAGTGATCCGTTATGATTGAATCTCACGGTAGTTTCATGTTAAAAGATAAAGTTTACTACTCGATTCTTGGCGAAAACTCGAGCTCCGGATACCTGGCCCCTTTTCACCGACTCTACAATTGTCACTTTTCAATGACAAGTCGGTGACAACTGCTGACTTGAAGAGCTTTTGTTTTAGCGCCCTTCGTATTGTCAATGTATGACAATAAATTGTAAAGATGGTGAAACAGGGGCCTGCATATTAAAGTAATGGCGTACCTAATGACTTGTCGAAGTAAAAGCATAATGTATAAGTACAGTATTTCTGTTGTATCAAAACCCATCGGTTATTATGGAGTTTTATCTACTGTAGTATCAACTTACTAAATATATCGAAGTATGTCAAAGACTGGTAAAACAATAATACTATCAGTAATAATAATATCAGTCGGGAAACATACAAAGCATCCTTTTTTTTTACTCCTATCTGTTAGAAACTGACCTTTAACCTAATGTTATCCTTAAAATGCTGTTAACATTATGAATAGTCTTAACAAAAGTCAAGTGCTAACTAAAATGCCACGGAAATACCGACGTGTAACCTACCGTTATATAATTATGACGACCGGAGGGTCGAGCACGACTTGTGGAATCCTGCGTAACGTTACGGTCGGTTATCGTATCGGGATCGAGAAACCTCATACTAAATTTTAGCTCCAAATACGCTCGCGGGCGGGCGCTGTTCCAAACGTCATACAAACTTGACAACATTTACTATTCCATTTTACGTGACGCAGGATTCAAAAAGTTGTGCTCGACCCTCGGATGGCCAGTGGTTAGAGAACCTGCTTACGAAGCTTGAGGTCCTGGGTTTCTATTCCCGGGGCAGTGTCTGTATGCTGAATACGAAGGCTTGTTCTCGGGTCTTTGATATTTAATAGGTATTTATATATGTAGGTATTTATCTATACAGGTATATGTTTATCCGTTTTCTAGTAAACATAACACAAGCTCTGCTTAATTTGGGACTAGCACATGTAGCATTTGTCGCTTGTCGCGCAGTGCGTCCCTTTCATATTGATGGAATCAGTGAAGGACGCACTGAGCGACAAGCGACAAAATGGCACGCCTGCTGGCTCCCTAGGTCAGTTGGTATCAATGAGGGCTGTCGCGTATGAATTCGCCGCTAGAGGCGCTAGAAATGTCGAATAGTACTAAAAGTTGTTTTTTACTGTTTGTTGCAAATATTTTGCTATACTAAAAATTAGTTATCGCTATATGAGTTACGGGTCAATGAATGCTGCTTTGAGACAATTTTATGTTTCGGAACAAAACGAGATTGCGCAACACTAGCATTGTCAATATTTTTGCGGTACGGTTCTACGGTATTAAACATGATTTAAATGTAAACTTTGTTTTCATGCCCATATTAACAAACATTCACCACCATACTTCAGAACTTCACGCGACATTGGCGCCAACTGGTTAGCACAAAAACGATACCCCTCATTGTCCCACGACAGAAAAAATGTGTATATAGATATAATAACTCCGTATTATTTTAGATCTCCCTTACTTAAGCAGACACATACTTAACGATCAGATAATAGTAGTTTATGCAACTGCTACATAATGAGTGTTTTAAGTAATTTATTGAATCAGGCGTTACTTTGCGGAGGTCCATATTTATGAACTAAAAAACAATTACTTTGCTCACCCGCGACCACTAATGACAAATAGTTATATCTGTGCGGCAAATGTATGTTTCCATGCAACACCTCCGCCTCCACTGCTACACGAATCAACACATGCCACACAGACCCAACTATCACCACCACCACTATACTAAACGCTGACGCGTTTCGGCACTCTCCACGAGGCCATTTACATTTCGTGTTTTTTGAGTGTTTTAAGGCCTAATTATGTGGAGTTGCATACATTACTTTAGCTACATACAAATTATAAGTACTCTAAGATGGGTTCAGAAGCCGAAGGAATATCTCATACCCATACCTGTCACGAATTTGACTGTTTTTTTTTAATCATAGACAAACATACCGAGCGGACGTTTCGTAAACTTTTCTTTTTTTTTTGTAAAAAAAAACACATTATTTATACATGTCGGACTGAACTCGACTTATATACGTGAGTGATCCATTTTATTTCACTATGATTGTAAATTACGTTGGTTTTTAAATTTGAAACATCGAATTCGATATCGTAAAGTCATTACGATATCGAATTCGATGTCGTAATGACTATTACTTTACTGCTGGTGATGGTGGTGGTGCTGGGGCTCGCGCTGTCGGCGAGAAGGCGTCATCGTGCTGCAATGCTTGTCATTTTCTACGGTTTCTGAACGCATTATAGAGGACTTATGATAGGTGTGTAGATAAAAACCATTTCAGAGGACCTTTTTACAATAATTTAGAGTTTGCCGCAAGTATTAGTCCCCTGATCCTTTCTAGGTATTTTATGAGCTTTAGCCGGCCCAGCACCTCAAACACAATTCACTAATTCCCTGGATCCCACGAATAGGGGCCGATGTAAAATTTGATTTTAATTCTAATGAATTTGCTCATTTAAATAATGATAACGTATTTTATTTTTAAATACTCACTGAAACATAAAAATGTGAAATGAAATATTTTATTTTATTTTTATTTAGGTATTTACGGGATAACGGTAAAAACAAGAAAAATTTTAAAGTCGAAGAAATTAATTCCTGACCCACCATAGAACATTTTCATAGCAAATGTCATTAAGATTTTCCTTGTCATGCTATGCGATGTCACTATGACGTTTACTGTGAAAAGGTTCCGTGGTGGGTCAGGAATTAATTTCCTCGACCGTACAAAAAGATGCCTACCTAACTACCTATTCCAAGTGTGATCTTATATGGCAACGTAAAAATTTAATACTTAAATACTGTTTTCGGGCGGCGTGTAATATTTATGTGTATCAAAAAAAATATTCCTGACCCACCGTGGAACCATTTTTCCATAAACGCTAACTTTAGAGTCTTGACTTTCCTTAGGGAAAGCTCCTAAATTCACCAGTAAGTAGTTAGAATTGGGAACTTTACGCACACAGTTGAATTGCTATATATGTGCAGGTTTCCTCACGATGTTTGCCTGTCACAGAAATGGTCGTGACAAAAATCCGAAAAACTCAGAGGTGCGAACCGGGTCTCGAACCCGCTACCCTCTGCTTGGGTGGCAGTCGGTCAAACCACTAGGCTATCACGGTTTTTTTGTTAATAAATGGGCACCTACGATTATAGCACCCTCAATGGGACCTTCCCACGTACGCTTGTACCTTATAAACATCCCAAAGGGCATCCGTCGTTGTGGTTTCGTGCCATGAATTAATTAATTTGGGTTACATTGACGTGTAGGTGTGGGTAGGTAGGTAGGTATGCCTAGAGTTATGGGTCGGATAACAACTGATTATAAAATAGATGGCCTTACGTGAAATATAGGGGTATAAGTTTCAATTAAAATTCCCCTCTGTTAAACTGGTTGAAATTGATAAATTTAACGAAAAATGTTTAGTCGATTAAGGGTTTCTTCCTGCAGCTATATAAGTCGTGAGTCGTTATTCAAGTTTATCGCATAAGTACCTACAGTACAATAACGCTTTATTGAATACTACATAACAGAGAAAACAGAAAAAAGTACAAAGGAAATGCAAGGTAGCCGTGCCTACTAATTAATTACCGGATGAGCTAGTGGTTACAGACTCTGACTATGAAGCTTGAGGTCCTGGGTTCGATCTCCAGTCGGGGCAGATGTTTGTATGATGAATACGAATGTTTGTTCTCGGATCTTGGATGTTTAATAGATAGGTATAAAAGTATGTATTTATCACACAGGTTTACAGGTTTTGGGACAAGTTCGTACTTAATTGGTGTCAATTATCCCATGATATTTATTTGTTTATTGAATTGGCTAGAGTTTTCATTAATTATTTTTGCAGCTTTTGTTTATTGATAGTAAAATAATTAATTGAATCTAGCGTTACCTTCTGGTAGGTACTCACTAAATGATTAGAAAAAATAACTAAATACAGTAGGTGTTATAGGAACAAGAGTAGAAATAATAACACAGCGAAACCAGACTTGCCATGATTTAATTGATCAGGAGTTTGTAGGGTCTCCTGGTCAAAGTCAGAACGTAAATACAACTTCCGACACCCTTTCTTCGGACTTCGGTCTCCAGGCATAATATCTGCCTGGAGAGAGATCTCTTTTTATTGCAACTTTCCCCAAGGATGTGTAGATCCCTTAAGGTTTATTGTGTAATTGCAGTCATCGTTTTCACACTCGCAGTTGCAGCCATCATTTTCACACGGTTAATAACAGGGATCATAAAATGCGAGCAAAATCGATTGAAATGCTAGGCGTTCAGATTTTTTATTTTTCCCTATTCAGAGCTATTTGTATCCAGTTCATCTGCGTATGTTTAATATATGAGTTTCGAACAAATAGGTGGTTCTTTATTAAGGGCACGTCGTAATCGGTCAGCGTATCATAAACGTGGGAGCCACGTTTTATAAATAGTTTTTAATATGCCTCACGGGAATTTTGATTTAATGGTCTTGGGCTTGGGCTTGGGCTTGAGTTTCTTTATCAGTATAACACTTAGACCAACTCAAATCTTTATTGAACGCCTGTTTATACGTAACCCTGAAAATGCTGTGAACGCGTTGTCTGCGAATTTCCACGATAAATATGCCCGGAATTCCGTTTTCCCCTCAGATCAGATTCGGCCTATTTTGCCCTTATACGCACGTGATATGAATAATCCAAGTATAAATCTTTTTTTCTTTGATGCCACAAATTATATTCAGCTTGGGAATTCGCCTCTGTTTTACTGACTGAACTAATATTAAGTGCGAAAGGCTTCTGTGGTGTTGAATCTGAAGGGTTTTTGTGGTAATAGTTCCTTACGTTTGTCAGAGTTTAGGTTTAGTTAAGAGTTAGTTTCTCGTTTACTTATACTTTTTATATGACTCAGTTTTCGTTTATTTTGGAAAAAATAAATATTGGTTTACTTTGATATTAACTAGTTCTAAATAATTTCCAAAATTTAGAATTTTATGACCATTTGTTTCTGTTACTTTTTCTTCTCGAGATTAAAAATACAATTAATTCCGTATTTTAACTAGACAACAAATAACAAACGCAAATCATGTAAATGAATGAAACCGCATGGAACTGAGGGATTTATCTTCACAGTATTAGTTTGAATGAAGTTAGTGATTCCATCTGTGGTGTTACAGTAAACATGAAACTCGAAGACAACCGTACCATGTTTCTCAGAGGTGTTTAATAATGATTAAACATAGTTGTTTCAGAGCTCACTTACTCACTCAGTACCTTAATCTTCCATTTGGTTAGTAGGTACCTACATATTTACTCCTCCAGTTCTCATTACCGTTCCCTCAGTAAACATCCGAGTAATTTTTACGATAAGTAAATTTCTTCTTCCTCTGATTTTTGCAAAATACACAACGTTGCTCATGTAAATAAAGAAGCTTCTATCCTTTGTTAATAAGGCCTGTGGGTATGTCAGTTTCGTACATAAATATTGAGCTCAGCAAAAATACCCATCGGACGAGGCGAAAACAAATGAAATGATTCCATCCAAATCGCCGTTCTTGTAACTCTGTGACGAACTAGCACGCTGCGTTTATGGACCGTAAGGATTATACGAATAAAGGTGAAAATCTTTATCTTTTTTCCACTTTATCCGTATTTATCCCTCCCTCGATAGAAAAAAGGGTAAGGAGGACCTAGATAACCCGTCGATACATCAAAAGGCTAAGAACAAAGGGCAGAATCGATTTATAGTAATTGCATCACTTTTCACGGCAGCCATTAACGTAACCTTTTTAATCCGATTTTTTCCGGTTAACTCCCGGATATCGGCGGAGAAGTTACGGGCAACTTACCCGGATCTATTGAACGGCCCCGGACACTTAGTAGTACTTTACCAACTCGGTAACCGGTTTAAAAGGTTTTAATAGATTGGGTTGGCCGATATATGGGAGCAATTTATTTACCGTTCTTCGCGTAATAGGGGTGTAGCAGACGTGATTCTTTTCGTAGTTAATTGGAGTTTCGATTGACTCGAATGCCGCGTAATTGGCCTTTACTTTTGCACGGGATTTATGGATACCATTAACGGTATATTAATTATCTGGTAGTCACTGTCGGGATGTACCTATTTATTAAGACAGCATCTGTATTCGGCACCAATTCGTTTTGTTGGTTTTCTTTGCTTTCCATCATTCCAGCTTTCAAGGATTCATGTAACTTTGAAGATCTTATCGTTCCAGGGCATAGAGTTCATCATCATAATAGCAGTCATAGAGCAGTAGCAGCTGCTGCTGTAGAGTTATATGTTTAATCAACCATGTAAAAGCCATGATAGCTTAGTGGTTTGACCTACGGCCTCTCAAGTAGAGGGTCGTGGGTTCAAACCTCGGCTCGCACCTCTGCGTTTTTCAGAAGGAAAACATTGTGAGGAGACCTGGACACTCCTGCGAAGCAATTCAATGATGTGATGAACCATGTAACGACGCGGATCGTAAACAAAACATTTTGTCATAATAATGAAGGATTCCTGTAGACTTTCCACACCAATTTCCTATACTCATCATCATCACCAGCCTATGTATTTGAATTACAATTGGTATGCAGAAGATGCTGAAGTTTTAGATTCGACTATTCACGACAAATTTTCATTACACTTTGTATCTTAAACGTATTTAACATTATTTCGTCGATTTGTTGACTATCTAATCATAATTTAAATTCAAACTGGGTTACATTGTGTCCTGAATATCCCAGCCCACAATTATAGCTGAAGCTGAATCATTAATATTTAATAGTTAATGCGAAAACCTATCCAGCCACGTTATTCAAATATCGTGTTTCGAAATACCTACCAAAATAACCTCGTAACCAGTACCTAAAGCCTTTGGGTGCTGGCCATCGTTAAAATAACAACACTCCAAGTGCTTATTGAAAATCAATGTTTGCGGAAGTTTTCGAAAGCATCGCTTAGCTTATCTAGGTACTAATTTTAAAGTCAAATTCTTAATCCGCTGAAGTATTCGGCTCACGTCTCCGGGCAGCCTGTTTTGCTTTGCAAATACAAGCCGCTGTGGCAGGGTTAAGATTTTGTTTATTATACAATTACGTCTAACAGTTCTGGGGCTATTGTTAGAACTAGGTACCCGAGCCGAAAGGGTGCGCTTTTTAACATGTCTCCACTCGGACTCGTTATATTATGTAGGTACATAATTTTTTAGATGCATCAATAATAGTTATTTGTTATACAAGGGTGCAAAGTTGTATTTTACCCGCGAGTGTGGAATTGAAACACAAGCAATGCGAAAGGATTCTATAGTTGAACCACGAGCGAGGCGAGTTGTTCTAAAATAGAATACTGAGCGTAGCGAGTGTTTCAACACACGAGAAGTAAAATACATTTGCACCCGTGTGTAACACAAAACTTTTCACCTCACTGTAGCGAGAAAGCGCGACATCCAAAAAAAAAACAGGTCATAAAAATAAATCTTCATCACTGGAATCACACTTTTTAATGACATTGTAACACAAAACTCTGGAACTTATGTATTTTTACGTCAGTCGGAGTCGGTGAGAAAAAATTTGTTGACATTTCTGACGATGCGTTTAGAAATTGCATCGACTCAACTTGTGCGTTCAGAATTATATTCAACATCATTATATAAAAAAAAACAAACGTTTCTTATGGAATTTTATTTTTATTTCTCAAACAATTTATCATTTATTTAATGATAATTAATATGGAACGAATAATATGAGCGTTTTACGTTTTGATAACTGTCAAAAGCTACTTAAACACGCTCCACTCCAAGGTAAAATTACTTCCCCTACTAGTGGATAAAACGCGAATTTACCCGCTTGTATTAAAGGATAAAAGACGGCTTTCCGAGGTAGTGAGGGGAAAACTTATTTTCTTATGTCCTCTTGCAGCAAAAAATTAAACCTCTAGTCGTTGTTAAATCCAGTTTAGTTCCGTCAAAATATAAGACTGTCAGGCTTAAACCTGGTTTTGAGACTTAACATCATCATCATCATCAGCCTATTTATGTCCCACTGCTGGCACAGGCCTACTCACTAAAGGAAGGAGTGTACAGGTTTCCTCAAGATGTTTTCCTTCACCGAAAAGCTCATTATAAATTACAAATGTAATTTCGCACATAAGTTCCGAAAAAGTCAGAGGTGCGAGCCGGGGTTTGAACCCAAAACCCTCTGCTTGAGAGGCCATAGGTCAAACCACTACGCTAATACGGGTTTTGAGACTTAAAAAACTATATTTAAATTTTTGCTGCAAGTGGCTCTCAATTATAGGCTTAATTCATTAAGTAAAATCATTTTTCCAATTTAATGTAAAAAAAACTTCAAAGCTAACTAAGCAAGCAATGTAAACTAAATTAAGTTAACCTGCTAGTCAACATGTTCTGTTCAGGAACTATGTGTCTTCACACTGCAACATGGAATGTCGGCTTGCTGGTAACATAGTGTAAGCGCTCGCTACAAGCCACAAGCAAGGCACTCCAGGCAGGAAAAGGCCAGTATAGGCAGAACTATCTATAGAAAGCCTGAACATCCTAACTAATATTATAAATATGCGAAAATAACTCTGTCTCTCTATCTCTCTGTCTGTCTGTTTGTTACCTCTTCACGGGAAAACCGCTGCACCAATCTAGATTTTTTTTATATACAACGAGGAGGGCAAGCGAGCAAGTGGGTCACCTGATAGTAAGTGATCACCACTGCCCATAGACACCCGCAACTCCGGAGGGTTTGCAGATGCGTTGCCAATCTAGAGGGCTAAGATGAAATGCCTCTTGTGCCCGTAATTACACCGGCTGTCTTACTCTTCACACCGGAACACAACAGTGCAAGTACTGCTGCTTAGCGGCAGGATTAACGAGTAGGATGGTGGTAGCGATCCGGACGGACCTCGCACAAGGTCCTACCAACCGCGATGAAATTTGTAAGAAGATAATTTGAGTATTATGGAATAACATAGGCTACTTTTTTTATAGTTCCCGCGGCATAGCGATAACCGAAATCTACGCGGACGAAGTCGCGGGCAACAGCTAGTAATAACATAAGTCTTAACACTTATATCCTCTTTTTAAAAATAGGGGTATCTGTGTATCTGTTTATCTGTCTGTGGCATCGTAGTTCCCAGACGGATGGAGCGATTTCGATGCGGTTTTTTTTAATCGTGATGGTTCTTAGTTAAGTTTCATCAAAATTAATTTACCCGTTTTTGAAACATTGAACTTTGAAACGAAAATGTGGGGGATTTTTCAACTTTTCTAAGTTGGTTAGGTTATTATTACACGAGTAGTTCTGTGCTCATACTCGTAGGTACTAATTAATTTAATTTATTAAAAAAAAAATGAGTAAAAGTAAACAGTCACCGCCGCCTGTTATACCTAATGTGGAGTTCATAATAAATAATAATGTACTTAACTAAATTGAAATACTTAATTAAATTCCTAGTTTGCAATAATTTTAATTCTAGTTGAAATTTGAATGTATCATAACCTAGGAGCTTTACTCAAGGCGATAAAGCATTTCGGTATTTAATTAAAATGAGTAGGCAAGAGTTGAATTTTAATGTCAATTTTGACTCCGCGGCCCACTTTCGTCTTAGCGAGCGATGAAAAACCGAACCCTGTGCCCTAAGCACGACTTGTCGAATCATGCGTTACGTTACGGTTATCGTATCGAGATCGAGAAATCTCATACTCAATTTTAGTTCCAAATACGCTCACGGGCGGGCGCTGTTCCAAACGTCATACAAACTCGTTATAGTTTACTATTCGATTTTACGTGACGCAGGATTCGACAAGTCGTGCTTAGGGTACTGGATGTTTGTTGCGATTTTTCGGTAATTATCAATACGAATCGAAGACGCATATAAGTTATCTTCTATACAATAGAAGATTCATCAACGACTTGGTAAAGACAAGTTATGGTCACCACACACCGGTGGACTCCGACCGTTCGTTGTAGCACATTTCATACAGAGGGTCAAGTACGACTTTATGAATGCTGCGTAACGTTACGGTTATCGTATCGAGATCGAGAAACCTCATACTAAATTTTAGTTCCAAATGCGCTTACGGGCGGTCGCTGTTCCAAACGTCATACAAACTTGACAACGTTTACTATTCGATTTTACGTGACGCAGGTTTCGAAAAGTCGTGCTCGACCATCAGCATTTTTGATGAAAGAAATACCTAATATAATCTTGCGTGGAGCGTGATTTAATAATTATTAACAGTTACGATTCCTTCTTAATTAGGTGTTATAAAATTCACAAAAGCTTCAAACTCGCAAAGCGTTTTATAAATAAATTTGAGCATATCTCAACTTGAAATAGCTATTTCAGGAGAGATATTCTTAATATAGAACGCCAAGTTCCTTTTTAACCGACTTCAAAAAAAGGAGGAGGTTCTACGTTCCAGTGTGTATTTTTTTTTTATGTATGTATGTATCGATTACTCCGTCAATTGTAGACCGATTTTCAATTTTTTTTTTTTATTTGAAAGGGTATACTCCTGAGGTGGTCCCATTGTCACCAAGTCATGATCTGATGATGGGATCCCAGGGAAATCAAGGGCAACCCTCAAATTTTACAGGCACGTACTATGTGTTTCATATATTTTCTAAGGTTATTCAAGTATTTGCGTCTGGTAGTCATCATCTCATGATGATGAGCTGATGATGGAAGGTACAACTCCTTAGCGGTTAGGAGTTGGAGGATAATTCTGAAAATGTTAAATCATTATTCGAAATTGTATACTCCTGAGGTGATCCCACTGTCACCAAGTCATGATCTGATGATGGGATCTCAGGGAAATCGAGGGCAAACCTCAAATTTTATAGGCACATATCATGTGTTTCATATATTTTCTAAGGCTATTCAATTATTTGCGTCTGGTAGTCATCATCTTATGTTGATGAGCTGATGATGGAAGATACAACTCCTTAACGGTTAGGAGTTGGAGGATAATTCTGAAAATGTTAAATCAACGTAAAATTGTGAAATAAAAATCTTATAACAAAAAAGTAAAACCGCCTTCAAAAAAAAACCTTAGAAAAAAAAAGTAAAATAATCCTCTAAAATAATGATAAATAAATAAAATAAAATGAAATACGTTTATTTCGGACAACAGAAACTAAAGCCTAAAGTTTTATGGCCTAGCACTAAGCAGCAGAAATATGAAGTCGGTGCTTCATTCAAAGAATATTCCGCTCGCACCGCACCGACTTCATATTTCTGCTGCTTAGTGCTAGGCGATAAAACTTTAGGCTTTAGTTTGTGTTGTCCGAAATAAACGTATTTTATTTATTTATCGATTATTTTACGTTTATTTTCTAAGGTTTTTTAGTTACATTATAATTACAGTTAACATTTAAGTACCTAAAACGCTGCTGCGGTTCCGGTCTGAAGTACCTATTTTGTCAGACAAAGGAGAGTTTAAACACCTTACTAAACTCTGATAGGTTTTTGTTACACATTTCAGTATTTTTTTTTAATTAACTACCCTCAGATAAAATTTTTTTTGACCTGTAAATTAACAAGGGCATCAAAAGAGTTTTGCCTCTTGACACAACAATATATTAATATAACTTGAATATCACTTATTAGGTATATGAAATACAAGACAAATGTAATAAAAGAACAATATTACCAATACTACTGACGAACAGATGAAATACCTTTACCTACGTTATTTATGAGAAAAAAGTGCTCTCACAATTATTTTGGGCTTGGCGACGCTTGTTACGTATTGCCTACCGTACCTACTGCCGTCAAAGCGCTGACCAAGAGTATTGCATGCACACGGCACCAAACTGGTGCAAGTTGGCTTGACCTCATTAAAAAACCCTACGATGGCGAAAATGCTGACACGGCGGCACGTGTAGCAGCCTGGGCGACGCGGCCGCGCAAGCGCAGCGACACTTCGTTTCTAGCATCGAGCGAGTCAAATCATTCTAATTTTTATCATTTTTAATTACTGTATTTTTTCTCTTAATAAATAATTTTAAGTAATCTCGTTTTTGAGTCATTCGGCTGCCACTTCCGTATTTGGCGCAGTCTTAACGGGAAACTCGCGAGCCGGTCCGCGGGTCGCGAAAAGAAAAAAGGATTATCGAAATCCTTGCGGCCACCGCCGGTGGAGACTTCCAAGTCTTTAAACGAGTACCAGAACCTACGAAGCAGAGCCGGAGCATCCAGAAATCGATAGCAGCCTCAAAAAGCCGAGATGTTCATGTAAGTACACCACTTGGATTTATCCGTAGTGTTGTTATTTCCCCCCCTATTCTTAAATTTTTTTCCTGTTTTTCACTTTGTCCTCCTCCAAGATTGCTCGACCGCGAGAGTCTAGACAAAGCTTATTTGATAGGAATAGAGAGTTAAATTTTAGTGTAGATTCTATTAGTTCTAATAGCTCCGAGGATCAGGAATTGAGAAAAATGACCGATCCCGACGTTATTTTCAAGGCCTTACGCCTCGTTCCCGAGTTTGACGGGAACCCGAATGTATTAACTAGATTCATTAGGATATGTGATCAGTTAGATGAAGCCTACACCCAGGTGGGCGACGCTCTAGGAAACTTGTGTGTCATGAATGGTATTTTAAATAAGATCACGGGGTCCGCTGCCCGCACCATTGTTCCGCTCAACTCCATCAACCTCAAAGGACTCGACATTATACACGAAAAAATCGCAACCCAGAAGCCAATAACACTGAAGAAACAAGAAGTCAATTTAATTTACCACACCACCATACCCTTCTACGTAATAACTTCAAGCCTGTGCGCACTCACCCTCGCACTTGCTTGCCGACGCTACGTACGGAAAAGCCAGAAACACAAAATTCAACAAGCAGAGGACGTCGTTAGACCTGCCCAAGACAACCAACCCAGAGACCCACCTGTCACACCCCGCGTAACATCCAACATACCAGCAACGTTTTTCCTA
The DNA here is from genome assembly GCA_963691665.1 of Clepsis dumicolana. Lineage (NCBI taxonomy): Eukaryota > Metazoa > Arthropoda > Insecta > Lepidoptera > Tortricidae > Clepsis > Clepsis dumicolana. The sequence continues at coordinate 3,795,330 of OY829520.1, read as the reverse complement.
AACCTGAAAAAGTAGTTGCTGTTCTTCAGGAGGGAGGTGTTACGTATTGCCTACCGTACCTACTGCCGTCAAAGCGCTGACCAAGAGTATTGCATGCACACGGCACCAAACTGGTGCAAGTTGGCTTGACCTCATTAAAAAACCCTACGATGGCGAAAATGCTGACACGGCGGCACGTGTAGCAGCCTGGGCGACGCGGCCGCGCAAGCGCAGCGACACTTCGTTTCTAGCATCGAGCGAGTCAAATCATTCTAATTTTTATCATTTTTAATTACTGTATTTTTTCTCTTAATAAATAATTTTAAGTAATCTCGTTTTTGAGTCATTCGGCTGCCACTTCCGTATTTCGCTACATTATCGTCATAAAAGTGTTTATTTTGTTTTTATCAAGACAAGGCCAAGGTAATTGGATATATCCTAACGTAAAACTGGAGTGCTATTAATAATTTAACAATAAATTAATAATAATGATTTTGTAGGGAGAATGGCTATACTGTAGCTATTTGCTGCCGTACGGATGGGCCGGGTAGTCCGGGGAAGTACCACCCTCTCGCAGAAAATCGGCGTGAAGCAACAGCACCTCTGTTGCGTTGCGTTCGGTCAGTGAGAGTGCCGGAGGCCCGATCCCCCTCCCCCTCTTTCCTCTATCCCTTTTCCTCATTACAGGCCGGCAACGGACTAGTGACTCTCTTGGGGTTGCTGATGCTCATAGGTGGCGATCGCTTACCATCAGGTGACCCGCTTGCTCGGTTTCCTCCCTCTTTCAATAAAAAAATAATAGAAATATGTAGTTGAAACTACTTTTGTGTTCGTTCTTCCAAACAGAATGCAGACAACTAATCAAATTGTAGTTTTAGAAATATGAAATGGCGTCAACTGGAGACTAAATAGAAGGAAGCAGTTTGATCACTGAAAAATGTGACGTCACAGTTAAGTAATTTAATACAAGTAACTTTCGTCTTAGCCGACCGTTTTGGCATTAAAAAACCGGCCAAGTGCGAGTCGGACTCGCCGACTAGGGTTCCGTAGAAAGATTTTAACGCTTTTCCCCAGTGTTTAAGAATTCCAGTGTTAGCAGAGCCCTGCTCCTAAGCAAAATGTACGCAGTGTGGGATCAACTTATATTGGTTTTTGAAATCTACAGACAAACATAAAATTATAAGATTTTGAGACTTTTCGGAGTGGTTGTGCTATAAGAGCTACCTACATACCAAATTTCAAGTATCTAGGACAACTAGAAGTACCCTTTAGGTTTTCAAAATACGGCAATTTGTATGGAAACGACTTTTTAATGACTGTATCTTTTAATTGCGTTGACTTAGATGCTTGATTTTTTCACCGCTTCAATGGACCGCAGGCTTGTGTATTTGATATTAATTTCAGCATCCTACCTCCACGCGTTCCAGAGAAAAAGGGTCTTGACGGACAGACAGACAAACAGACAGACAGACAGACAGACGGACGGACGGACGGACGGAATTACTTCTAAATGTACAGGCCGACGTTAATGTCAATGGCATTTTTCCCGTCACAAGAGCTCTTGTATTTGCGGAACAAAAATTCCCTTGATTAGTATGCCCAAGAAATAAAAGGCTCTCATGGGGGCAAATAACTGTCGCCGAGCAAACTATTTACCATCACCCAGGGTGGAAATAAATGATAATTAAATTAATGGCCGACCCTCATTGGTATGCGCGACGCGGGTGGGGAATTACGTACCTACTTCTTATTTGCCCCTTCTCTTAGCTTAGAGTAAGTAAGCCCGTAGATTCCTGCCTGAAATCTACAAAGGTGAGGTGTCTGTTTCGGGGCGAGGAGGATTGCGGATGTAAAAAGGCTTGCCTTTTAAAAGGTTGGGCTATCTTTCCTTTGTTCACGACTGTCTATCTGTTTCTTTCGCGTTAACTGAATTGAACGTCTTAACTTCTAAAGGTAATGGAAGAAAGCTCGCTAAGAGAAAGCCACTAATTCTAAGACTGAGGTGTACTTGCTTTTGCGGGTGGTAGGACCTTGTGCGAGGTCCGTCCGGATCGCTACCACCATCTTACTCGTTAATCCTGCCGCTAAGCAGCAGTGCTTGCACTGTTGTGTTCCGGTGTGGAGAGTAAGACAGCCGGTGTAATTACGGGCACAAGAGGCATTTCATCTTAGCCCTCTAGGTTGGCAACGCATCTGCAAACCCTCCGGAGTTGCGGGTGTCTATGGGCAGTGGTGATCACTTACCATCAGGTGACCCACTTGCTCGCTTGCCTTCCTCGTTGTATAAAAAAAAAATCTTAATTTAAATATCACGCTTCTTGATCATTTATAAATTAGGAAGATCTATGGATGCATATATAGTCAAATTCCTTCGTAACGAAGTTTTTACTTATAATCTGAGTTGGGGCATTTTTCGTATTTAGCACGCTACGACGAAAGGGAATTGTGAAGTCGACATTTAACATTAAACTTTTAACATGAAACTGACTACCGTGACACTCAAATCATAGTGATCCTTTTATTTCACTATGATCGACATTAAAATTCAATTCTTATTTAATACTTACAGGTATTCATTCATTTCATTAATGCATTTTTGTTAATAATAACTGCACCACCATGTTCTTCATACTATGGGGTCTATAGTAAATAACAAGTATTTACATTAATATAATGAAATAACTAGTTTACGATAATAAAATTTTACTTGCAATTGTAATCTTTCATTATTTCATAAAATTATGAGCTTTACACAGGAAGAATATTCATTTCGGAATAAATAAAATAATTGAGTAGGTACGAGTAAGAAAATAATGGTAGGTATTTTAATGTCGATGTCGACTCCACGGCTCGCTTACGTCTTAGCGTGCGACGAAATGTCCGAACTCTTCTTATAATGCCACTGGGTAATCTTAGATATAAACACAAAAGTGCCTCTAGATCTGGCAAGCAATTTCGTCAACTTAAGAATACACGTAAAACAACATATTTCATCTCAAGGGAGGAATTTCATAAAAAGTTTTGTGAAGCAACAAGTGCGCGCGGGGACACGACGGTGAACAAATAATAACTTGAGTAAGGGTGTGTACACACACGAACTGTGATGTGTGATGTAACAATGCGGTTCTGAGAGTTGTATACACGTTCTGCGGTGAATGTAGCCTTAAGAACTGTAGGTGAGGTACCTATGTTTGAGATTGCAGTGTTTGCTACGAAGTTACAGAACTCAATGTGTCATGGAGAGGTAGGTAACTTTGTTCGAAGTTTGTCAATAGAATCAGAAATTAGGAAATAGGTACGTAACAGCGCCAAAGGTTATCGACACTGCGTTGACGTTTGGCAGCTTTGTTTTTGCTAAAAGATCTTTTGGTATTTGGCGTCGCTGTATGGTAGCGTTTGATCTACATTTTATAATATATTTTTATTGAATTCAAATTCAATTTTGCGGAGCTTCATTTAAAAGATACATAAAGACCGCTCTCTTGAAAAAAGCAAAGAAAAAACAAAGTGGATGAATACTTATGTGATGGCACCACCTGGCCAAGGCTGAAAACAGAAGATAATTATTACATCAATGTGACTTGGCTGCGTCCCGAAGATATTCGTGTATGGTGTCCGGCTCTGTTGCTGTTGTCCGCTGCGTACTAATTGTAATACAATTGACATAAATAATATTTTATTTATTTGACATGATGACATGAAATGTATATTTCATCAATTTTTGTTATTTGACATTTGGAGACTATATACATCTCCAGTTTATGTATATGTATTATTATACTTATTATTTGACCGTGGAGGCGTTTTACACCTCTGCTGATTTTAAATTTAGTTTAAATTTACCCTAGAGACCATACATCTCTAAGCCATTTAGATTAAGTATTATATTATAGTATTAATTCTGGGACCCTATACATCCCTTTGTAATTTAAATTTTCACAGATATTTGACCTGGGGACCCTATACATCTCCTGCTCAATCAAAACGTGCCAGTATAGTAAAGTGTTCTGGTTTTGCTGTTCTAATAATTACTTTTTACACTTGTTTCTAAAATGCGGTATTTTTTTTCTCTCTTAATCTTTTAATGACAGAGTGAGGTTTCTTTGTGTAATTTGTCTGTGGTTACGTATTGTAAGAGCTAATGTAACTTGTTTTTAGAAAAAATGACTTTGTGCCAAGTTTTTTGCAGCGCATTCTTCTTGGCAATCATGGTCTTTCCGAAAGCGCTTGTAGACTCAAAAAAAATGACATGTAAAAGAGCATTCAACTGCCTATTTGCTGAATAAAATTTTGAATTTTGAATTTGAATTTTGAATTTAGACAAGTATATAAATATAGTTTTTTTAATAAAAAACTGTAGGTAGGTATATAAACGTCTATCACGGGAATGAATTATCTAAGAATTTATTCTCCAAGATTATTCCCGCAATGTTTTAAATTGTCCAATGTTAGAAGAGCCCTGCTCATAAGCAAAATTTACGTAGTTTGGGGTAATTTTATATTAGTTACTGACATAAGTACAGACAGACGCCAAAGGTTTGACATTTTCAGGTTTACCTGATTAGTTGTGTTATAAGAGCTACCTTCAAACCAAATTCAAAGTTTCTAGGATAATTGAAACTTTTGATTGCGTTGACTTAGAAGTTCCAGTTTTTAAAAGCTTCAGGGGACTGCAGGCCTGAGTATTTGGAGGGTACACGGAAAGAACATGTCTAGTCTACTAAGTAACTTTTTGAGATACCTATCGCGATTCGAAAGTTTGGAACGATGTAATTATCCATACCTACATGTAATTTTCGGAACATCTTTTTTTAAAGTGATAAAAAAGACAGTTACATAAATATTTGTATCTGTAACTGAGTGGTAACTTACAGTCTATTGAGTGCTCTACATTTTGAGATTAAAATCTCCACGCGTTCCGTTTTTCTTTTTGAGGGAAGGAACTCTAAAAGTATTTGACTGGTTATATATTCACGTGGATGTAATCGTGGTCGCTCCCAATTGCGTTGGACATAATTGACGGTTCTATGCCGATTCGCTCTAAGCGTCCATTCATAAATACTAATGTAGCGAAAATTAGTACACCGCCCCTAGCCACGATACACCCGGTACACGTACAGGTATACCTCGTAGGTACGTACGTACATACACGTCAAGCAGCGAGCAATGATTTGCAAGTCGGAACAGTCTCGGCGTGGCTTTGAATATTTTGTGATTGGTGATTTGACTTTAAAATACCCACCGCTTATCAAGTGCCGCTCCGCTTTCGACTCGCTTTGCTTGTTTTGTATTGAATCGGAACTAGGTTTTTAATAAGGTCGTAACCTAGATGTGGAGCGCAAGGTATAAAGAACTAGGTACGGGGTACTTACGAAGCTTTCCCTGGGACTGTATTTTGATAAACGGACTGAGAGAATCGTTACTGGCTTTAACGAACTTTTTCCATGCGTTCCGATTTTTCACCAAACTTCATTCTTTCTTTTGACTTTCAAGTACCTCTCTGCGACTCTACGTTGAAGTGTGTACGTGGTTGGTTTTTAACCCCCAACCCAAAAAGAGAGGCGTTATTTATAAGTTTGACCTGTGTATGGGTGTATCTGTCTGTGACATCATAGTTTCCAAACTGTTTTTTAATCGAAAGCTAGTTTAATCGAGATGGTTTTTAGCTAAGTTTCAATTCAATCGAACCTTGAAAATACAATGTCGTGTCGTGTGACATTGGTTCTTAAAGGAAATACGAACTATAGCAGTTCTTTTCACTTTTTATCGATTCTATGAATATACCCAAATACAGTAGGCCGAACACGAAGTTTTCGGATCCTGCGTGACGTTACGTTATCGTATCGAAATCGAGAAACCTCATACTAAATTTTAGTTCCAAATACGCGGGTGGACACTGTTCCAAACGTCACACAAATTTCTCGATATCTTTTTTTACTACAAACAATTTACTACCCGATTACGATACGCAGGATTCAAAAACTTCTCAGGTCAAACTTATAACACCCCTCTTTTTACGTCGGGAGCTTAATAAATAAACTTATGCCCCGTCAGCACTTCACCAAGCCACTGCAAGTACATAAGCTGCTAGCTCCATGCGTAACTCTCGTATTTCCGGGGAAACTCCTGAGTACTATCTCGTGTAATGGACTTTCCATTGTGCTGTATCGTTTTCAAGAGGCTTCTTAATATTTCCCTTTTCGCAGAAGAAGGTGTAAAGCCCGTTGTTGGGCCTTTTTCGGCACTAAGTGCTAAGTATATGCATTGTATGAAAACAATGTACATACTACTTTGTACAGGTATTGTGCCTATATTTTTTCCAGATAGCAACAAAAAAATGTGATATGAACATATAATATAGTTTTGTAGGGGAGGGTAGTTGGTTGCCATTGCGATAGCAGCTCCTAATTTTGCTCCTTTGTTTAAAATATTTTTAAAATATCGTCGCATTATCCCGAGTGCTTCTCCAGTTGTGTATTTTGCTTAGAAGACATAAACGTTTAAAACAAACAATAATAGTTCACCAATACAGTGTATTCAGTCGTGTTGTGAACTTATAAACAAAGTGCTAAGTGCTGCGGCTAGTGATATTATTGGTGTAGCAACTGACCTACCTACATGAAAAAAAAATATATAACTTAGAGTATACTGGTAGACTTATTCACCTCGATCGTCATAGACTCAGTGGCCGAGCGGAGTGGTGATACGATTAATTTGCTCACTTTGCGCTGCATTCGTGCGTTCGAGCCTCAGAACAACGAATCTTTTTGCATAATTTTTATTTTTGCGATGGTTGCTATTGTTTGCGAAGCGTGTAGAGTGAACATCGGGGTAACTCAAAAACGGGTTAAATGTACCGGCGATGCCTGCGATCGCTTGTATCACTCAGAATGTGTGAAATTCGACTCTTCTACGCCGAGAGCTACCTGGAGATGCCCGTTATGTGTGGCGACTCAAAAAAGGGGTGATAACACTAACACACCGGTCCGAGCTGGTCGATCGGCAGCGCAGACTCCACCGCCAGTGGCGGAAATTCAGGATGATGTATCGGATATCGATACTGAGCGCCATGATAGCATCTTAGAAGAGCTTCGATCATTTCGTGCTCAGGTATCTGCGCAACTCAGCGAGCACAGCGAATCATTTAAGCGGCTGGAAGCTTGGTTTAATGGGATGAAAGATAACATTAGCGATCTTCAGAGTAAGGTCGATGCCTTAGAATTAAAAACAAGAGTTATTGACAGTATCGAGAATCAATTGAGCAACCTAATACGGAAAAATGAGGAACTGGAGACTGAGCTAAACGACCTGCGCAACAAAGTTGATGTCTTAGAATCAAAGTCAAGTGGTATTGATAACATTGAGAGTCAATTGGGAAATTTAATGGAGAAGAATGAAAAATTGGAGGCAGATCAAAATGTAAGAGATCAAAAGGACCGCAGAAATAACATGGAATTATCCGGTATCCCGCAGTATCCCAATGAGGATTTAAGCGCTATTATTAGCAAATTGGCTGAAGCCATAGGCACGTCTTTGACCGCTGACGACGTGGAATGGGTTTATCGCATGCAGCCGTCCAGTAATGCGACAGAGGAGGTGCTCGATGCACCTAACACCCAGGGAGGGTCATTTGCAACCGTTGCCAAGACCCTTAAAGGGGCTGGGCCCGCTCGCATAATGATGCGTTTCCGTACTCTGGAAAAAAAGGCTGATTTCTTCGCAGCAGAAAAGGAAAGGAGACTCAGCAATGACGGAATTGGCATTACCTCAGATGAACTGGGATTTCCGGGAAAATCAAGGAAAATCTATGTTGCTGACAATCTAACTCCAGCTAACCGGCGATTGCTGCGTGCTACAAAAGAAAAAGCAAGCGAGAAACGTTACAAATACGCTTGGGTGAAGGACTGCCGTATCTTTGTCCGTAAGGCGGACAGGTCGAAGGTTATCCGTGTGAACTCTATAAAAGACTTGAATAGTCTCTAGGTGTGTTTGATATGTTGTAGAAGTGGTTGTAAAGAATATTAATCTAAAGATATCATTGTTAAATGTGAGATCGCTAAGTACTGGTCGCGATGAACTTCGAGAAACAATAAAAGATGAAATACCGGATATAACCGCCATTACCGAAACTTGGCTGACGGAATCCTCGGACTCAAAATATTATAACATTCCAGGCTATAGCCTTATACATAAGGTCCGTGGATCGGGTCGGCGAGGAGGAGGTGTTGGCGCGTATGTTCGAAGCGATATTGCAACACGTAAACTTAATGTTCCAGAGCGTGATCTTGAACAACTATGGTTGGAAGTAAAAATAAGAAAAGTAAAAATTTGCATAGGTATTATTTACCGCCCACCAGACTACAATTTTCACGGTTTCCTTGACGACTTGGGTGACGCTTTGGCAGATATTGGGCCTTTATATGAAAACGTTTTTTTGGTCGGAGACATTAACTTGGACCTTCTTTCTGTTAATGGTGGGTGTCAGTCCAGGTTTGGTGACCTATTGCTTGAACACGGCTTACAACAGGTTGTTAGGGAAGCCACCCGTGTCACTCAAAATAGTAGTACTCTTATTGACGTAATATGTTGTTGTACACGTCTCAAGGCTGGTAGTGTTCACGTGCGACATAATGACTCTCTGAGTGATCATGGATTCATAACAGCCCAGTTTCCAATAAATATTCAGAGACCCCATCCAAGAATTGCGGTATATAGACCTTTTCATGATTTTGACTTGGTGACCTATCAAACGGCTTCATCAATGACGCCGTGGGAGTGGGTTTTGAATTGTGGCGGTGACTTGGACGCAATGGTCGATTATTTTAATTTTTTGGTTTTGCAGCTGTTTGACCACTTTGTACCGGAACGCAAGAAAGTGTTTAAAAACCCACCACCGCCTTGGATAACTGACAGTATAAGGGCTATGCGAAAGGACAGGGATAAAGCTTGTTCATTGGCCAAAAAAACAGGAAACCCTGAGCATCTGAAAACGTACAAGTCGTTTCGTAATATCGTGACTAACGCTATTCGCACAAAGAAACAACATTACTTTACGCGGAAGGTAAATAATTGCTCTAAGAATCCTCGTAAAATGTGGGTAGAAGTAAAAAAAGCTTTGGGGACAAACAGTAAGGACCCTTTGCCGTCCCATATTTGTGACCCGAGCGAAATTAATAAATCTTTTCTCGATACAGTTCCGCAAACTCGTAATAATCCGGAATTAAGCGTTACATATTCAAGCACAAGATTTTCAAGTAACACCTTTGCTTTTAATGACATAACGCCAGAGGGCATATTAAAAACTATTAATTCCATATCTTCCGATGCAGCGGGTGTCGATGGCATTTCATTAAGGATGATTAAACTTACTTTACCATATTCATTCCCGGCAATAACTTGCATTATAAATACCTCCCTTAGAACCGGACGCTTTCCTGAGTCTTGGCGGACCGCACTTGTTAAGCCTATTCCTAAAAAATCTCCAGTCGAAAGTGTTGGGGAACTTAGGCCAATTGGGCTGCTGTCAGCTTTGTCCAAGGTGTTGGAAAAAGTGGTTCATCAGCAGATGCTTCCTTTCCTTGAGCGATGTAATATCTTGCCACGCGAGCAGTCCGGCTTTAGGAAGAGCCATAGCACTGCCACAGCACTCCTACACATTGTCGATGAACTTTTAGCTGCTTCTGACGAGAATGAAGCGTCTATCCTTGTCCTGTTGGATTACAGCCGCGCATTTGACTGTCTGAATTTGGATATTCTTCTGGCAAAACTAAAATACTATGGTTGCGATGTAAGGGTTTGTGCTTGGTTTGGCAGCTATTTTGACGGTAAGAGGCAACTAGTTGAGTGCCAAAATGCCGAAGGGATAATTCGCCGATCGGAGCCACTGCTGGTCCGCAGGGGAGTAGTTCAGGGGTCTATTTTGGGCCCAACGCTGTACTCACTCTACACTGCCGATCTGCTTGGATGCCCAAAGTCTGGACTTGTACATATGTATGCTGACGACACACAAGTAATTATACGAGCCAACCCTAATGAGACCGATATCATAGGCGCGGTAGAGAAGCTAAATGTGGATCTCGTGTCAATTAGTAAATGGTCGGAAGGCCATGGACTGGTACTGAACGCGCAAAAGTGCAAATACATCGTTCTTGGGACGAGGCGTCAGATTGATATGATTGGTCGGTACTCGCCTTCTATCATGGTTAATAATGCTCCGATTGACGAGGCATTGATAGTCAGAAATCTCGGTGTGCTTTTTGACGGTGGGCTGAGGTTTGAGGAACATGTCAAGGCTAAGACTTGCAAGTGCTACGCCGCGCTTAAGACCCTATACAGGATTCGACCGTTCCTGAGTACAGCCGTTAGATTGAGGTTAACGGATGCATTGGTGTTGTCGAACTTGGACTACTGTGATGTAGTTTATGGTCCCTGTCTCTATAAGAAAACTGAGAAAAAAGTACAGCGCGTTCAGAACTCATGTATGCGATATTGTTTCAATATTAATCGGAGATCCCATATCACGCCGTACTTGAATACTTACGATATCCTCAGCATGCAAAACAGACGTAAGTTTAAGTTATGTTCGCTAGTGTTTAATTTGAAATGGAATGGTCGACCGAGTTATCTGTACGACAAATTGAGGTGGTGTGACGAGAACAGTAGGACTGGTTCATTGGGTGTACCACGTATTCGTAGGGTAGTATCGTTTAGGGGCAGCTTCCGATTTGCAGCAACAAAATGCTGGAATGATCTGCCTCCACCCATAAGGAAGGCTAAATCACTGTTTAGTTTTAAGAAACTTTGCAAGCAATGGCTTTTGTCGCGACAAAAAACGTCGTGTGTCTGGACGACCGTAAAGCGTTCACTGCCTTAAAAGGATGAGTCCATTATCTAATTTAATATTAAGTATTACCTACCTAATGGGTTCACTGGGGATCGACAAAAAGTGAGTTCATAATTATAAATAGTATATTTACTACTAAACTATGTTAATTTAGATTTCTGCCTCTAAGCGCAAAATTGTAAACTCGTATTGCTGTTCTGTACATGCGTGTATGTAATGTCTGTACCTAATAATATTCTGGTGTTATGCTGTCGTTGTGGCAACGCACCTACCGTAGTTTAAGTTAGTTTTAGTATGGTTGGAGGCTGAAAACCAGCGGCCTCGCTGAGTCTCATTTCCTTTTTACTGCACACAATGTTTTCTGCCTGTAATAAGCTATTATTATTATTATTTTGTGTTTTTGTGTAGGTAAATAAAAAATTCTATTATTATTATTATTATTGTACAGCCTTGAGTGATTCCAAGTGCGATAACACCTCATCATCATCATCATGTCAGCCGAAAGACGTCCACCGCCGGACATATTCCTCCCCCAAGGCTCTCCACTCAGACCGGTCTTGTGCTTTCCGCATCCACCACGATTCCGCGATCTTTACCTCGATAACACCTCCTGGACTGAAAATATCTATACAGTGTAGCATTTCTTTAAAATAATAAGACTACCGTAACTACGTAACTAGTTTTACTATAAAGATGGCTCTGTACCGTTCATTTCTTGTGGCACTTAGACCTCTAGCACTTACTTCACCTCACAATATAGCACTATTTACGAACTCAAAAGAAAAAACTAATACAGGTGTTCCATACAAAATGAATGGTGCAGAGACTTCTGTATATGTTGAAACTGGTAGAGAATAGTAAGTCATACCTTAGGCTTGGTAAGGTATAGTGTCTGTACTTATCATAGAGTTGTCATTATCAGGTTAACCTTTATGCAAAATTTCAGATTGGTTCAGGTTGAGCGTTTATGGGTTAGTCAGTGAACCAGAACAGTTTAGGTTGACACTATAATTAAGACGTAGCAGAGGGGTAAGTAGTTATCTGCCAAGATAGCTGCCACGGGGGCGAGGCCGCGGGCGAAAGCTAGTATCTTCTTCTAGTGCCTCTCCAACTAGTGAAGGCTGGCAGTCAGCTTCGCATATTTCACCCGGTCTTTGGCGAGGTTGAAAAGCTCCGCGACACTTGTGATTCCGGTCCACTCCCGGATATTGCGCAGCCACGACTTCTTCCTACGTCCAACAGCTCTTTTTCTGGCCACCTTACCCATCATTATTAACTGAAGAAGCTCGTATCTGGAGTGCTTAAGCACGTGACCTAGATAGGCAACTTTTCTTCTTTTGATGGTCTGCATCAGTTCGCGTTTCCGCTCGACGTAGGACCTCAACATTGGTCACTCGATGCACCCAGCTTATGGCCATCATGCGTCTATGTGCCCACATTTCAAATGCTTCTATATAATTATACGTTTCCGGGGTTGCTCTTATAGGAGCAAGAGTTCCGTATAATAGTGGGCAATACAAGAGAACATACCTAAAGTCTCGTAGATTTTCAAGTCTGATGTGGAATGGAGTGTACCTAGTTTAGAACAATTTTTGTGCAAGTGAGATTATTCCCTCATGTTCTTATTGTGTAAGCTTTTAAGCTCGTGGATTCCAGCGTCTGCGTGTTTCGGTTTTTGTGCACCAAAATGCAAATGTGGTTAGGGATAGATAACTGAGTCTAGGTAGTGTGATTTTTGACAACAGTCGGAATCGCGCACCGAGGGTTACTGTACCTAACTTTTTAATTTTTTTCCATTTTAGGGTTCCGTATCTCAAAAGGAAAAAAACGGAACCCTTATAGGATCACTTTCTTGTCCGTCTGTCTGTCTATCTGTCTGTCTGTCAAGACCCTTTTTCTCTGGAACGCGTGGAGGAAGCAGGCTGAAATTAATATCAAGTACTCAAGCCTGCAGTCCCTTGAAGCTGTGAAAAAATCAAACATCTAAGTCAACGCAATCAAAAGATACAGTCATTAAAAAGGTTGTTTCCATACAAATCGCCGTACCTTGAAAACCTAAAGGGTACTTCCAGTTATCCTAGAAACTTGAAATTTGGTACGAAGGTAGCTCTTATAGCACAACCACTCAGAGCATTCCGAAAATCTTGTATTTTTATGTCTGTCTGTAGATTTCACTGACCAATATAAGATGACCCCATACTGCGTACATTTTGCTTAGCAGCACGGTTCTGCTAACACTGGACAACTTAAAACACTGGGGAAAAGCGTTAAAATCTTTGCACGGAACCCTCGTGCGCGAGTCCGACTCGCACTTGTCCGGTTTTCTTGTGTTGTTCGTCAGAAAATTTATGATTCTAGGTCAATGGATGGGCCCTATATGTTACAACAACAGTGGGACAACCTGGGATCCTACAGGGGCCCTGTTTTTACACTACTGCCCAAAGAAGAAGAGTGTATTGTTTTCAGGGTTCATGTAAGTCTAACAAGGCAACTAGAAGTATATTCTGAACAAGTACTTACGAGCATTGCAAGTCAAATTAAAAGCTTGTACAGGTAACAATAAAAACAGCCTTTAGACTACCAGCCAAAAATATTACGGTAAATAAAGCTTCATAACCATTCGCAGCGAACATTTGTGTGCGCCCCTGTCCCGCGGGACGTATAGTTCGCAACAAAAGTGGATGATTCATAAATCTCAGTTATTGTTCGGACTCGCGTCGGTTTAGTGGATTAGGGCGTGCTCGAATTCGACTACTTTGTACATTAACGTACTAACACCATGGCTTTTGGGTCTAGTACAAAATTCATGAAAAATGTGTCACAGTACAACACGACAGGAATTTGGCAGGAAACCGATGAGAGTGGATCGTGTCGTTAATTGAATTTTAGTTTCTGTGCTTAATGTTGTTTGGTGGATAATAAAGATAGTGTATTACACAACAAATTGACATGAAAGTGCCCAGCAAATGAAGAATTCAAGTGAAAACGCGTATTCCCTCTGTTTGTGACCCCCAAATATCCGCCGGCTGCTGCTCGCCGTAGCTCGCCGTAAAGTACATAATCGCTTTACGGAAGGCATGAGCAGTTGACAGGACGTGACTAGGACAGATTGACACAACTCTGACGATGACAGGACTTTAATATACAGAAATTTACAAAACACATCAGACGTGGCTGTATGGACTCAGTTCCTTTGCCTATCCCTTATGGGATGAATTAAATTAAAAAAAAAACAACACGACATTTTTCGATGACAGCCATACGTCATAGCGCAGAGGGTCGAGCACGACTTCATTACGGTTATCGTATCGAGATCGAGAAAGCTCATACTAAATTTTTGTTCTAAATACGCTCACGGGCGGGCGCTGTTCCAAACGTCATACAAACTCGACAACGTTTACTATTCGATTTTAAGTTACGCAGCATTCCTAAAGTCGTGCTTGACCCTCTGTTCCAAACGTCATGCAAATTTCTCGATAACGTTACGCAGGATTCGAATATTTCTGGGACCTTACTTAGGTATATTTAGGAAAATGAGGAAAGTAACTCTGAAAAGTAAGGCCATTAAAACCAGATAAACATTTTGATTATATTTTAGTGCGTATCAGTAGTACCTAATGAGAATGGAGCACATTCCTTGCATGTACGAGTACACAAAATCGAACTCGTGATCCTTCCGAGTACCTACCTAAGATATATGTATTGTTAGGTACAGTGTTCATAGTACAACTATAAAGCATATTGAAATGGGATTACGAAAACAATTATCCGCCTTTCCGGGTGAAGAATCCGGGTGTCTTAACCGGCTGAGTGCGACCCGGGTCAATTCCAATTAAACTGTCAATCCGAGTAAAAAGAATCAATCCTTCGGCAGACAGCTTGACGGTCGTGTTGCTGACAAGATGGCGTCTGATTAAATAAAAAAAAATTACGTTAAGTATATGAAACCGCAAAAATGCCGAAATAGCCTAGTGGTCTGACCTATGGCCTCTCAAGCTGAGAGGGTCATGGGTTCGTGACCTGTGAGCTTTCCGCTGAAGGAAAACATCGTGATTATAAACCTGCCCACTCCTGCGAAGCAATTCAATAGTGCGTGTGAGACGGGTCCCAAGAATCATTATCATCTGTATATATAGATATAGTAGTAGTGTATATACACTCAAGAGCAAAAAAAACGTGTCACTTTGTATGGAATTGTTCATACAAAGTGACCCGTTTTTATTGCTCTTGAGTATATTATTGACTGTGTGGCAGAGATCGCTTTGAGGCGATAGAACCGCCAGCCTACTGTCTACCCTGTTTTTAGGGTTCCGTACCTCAAAAGGAAAAAAACGGAACCCTTATAGGATCACTTTGTTGTCCGTCTGTCTGTCAAGACCCTTTTTCTCTGGAATGCGTGGAGATAGCTTGCTGAAATTAATATCAAATACTGAAGCCTGCGGTCCCTTGAAGCTGTGAAAAAATCAACCTTCTAAGTCAACGCAATCAAAAGATACAGTAATTAAAAATGCCATTTCCATACAAATTGCCGATTTCCAAAACCTAAAGGGTACTTCCAGATGTCCTAGAAACTTGAAATTTGGTATGAGTAGCTCTTATAGCACAACCACTCCGAAAAGTCTCAAAATCTGACATTTTTATGTCTGTCTGTAGATTTCGCAGACCAATATAAGTTGACCCCACACTGCGTACATTTTGCTTAAGAGCAGGGCTCTGCTAACACTGGACTTCTTGAAACACTGGGGAAAAGCGTTAAAATCTTTCTACGGAACCCTCGTACGCGAGTCCGACTCACACTTTTCTGGGTTTTTTCTGTAATATCGTTGTGATTTTGTGATGTTCCAAAATAATTTGTATTGCACATTTTACTCATAGAAATTGTTCCAAATGGTACCACAGTTGGGACATGCGATGCATACAGTAAGCTTCCTAATACGGCCTTTGTGGATCCCAACGCGATTTGTGATGAAAATAAGGCACTTGTACCATTGGAATATTTATTAAAAAAACCATAGTGTTAATAACTGTTGGTGTTTACTGCTTTTAATAACAAGTAATATATAAAGACTGCCAATCTCTTTACTAACTTGCGTAAGTACCTCCGAAATATAAGGTATATTTTTATAATTTAGGTTAGTGTAGTGTGTAGTTTCGTGTGTATTTCGGAGGTAGGTACTCAAGTTAGTATGGAGATTGGCAGTCTTTACATTAATTGTCTCTGCCGTTAACTAAACATTAATTTCTTAAGTAGGTATCACTTACTTTTAAGGTCATCTTGTTCGAAATTTATAATTATAACAACCATTTAAGCTAAAACTTACCCTTGGCAGGAAAAAAAAACAAAGGCAATCGGGAATGTCTCCTTTATTTAGAAATCAAGTCAACACCACGAAATAGTTCAATACTTAAATAGGTATTTAGATGGAATTTAACATTTATTCGGTCAATGCAACTTGTGACCAAAGGGCTGGCAGTTTTCTCTCTCAAAGAATCAGCATCGCCATTCAGCGAGGCAACGCTGCCAGTCTTTTGGGTACCATGCCAAGGGGGCTTATTGAGATTTAATTTAGTTTTAGTTTAATTAGTGTTAGCTTGGATTTAATGTCATTGTAAATTGCTTTCATTATTTAAAAAAGCAATAATATTTCGTTACTGCTGACATAATAACAACTATTTTTGAAATGCATGTTCCCTATTGTTTCATTAGCAATTTACCAACCATGGGAGGAATTAGGAAGCCAACATAATGCTGCGCACGATTTGACTGCTGTGGCTAGTATAATCTCTATGTAACATAATTATATAGCAAAAGCCTCAAGCGGCTAAGCTTTGGACAACAGAAGCTGACTTTAAATAACCCTATAACCAAAACAGTATCTATAATACTTTTTATTTATCTTGTTAACTTTATCATATTACTTTTCACCTGCGGCCTTCTTTGACATTTTGATGAATATGAAATAAATAAATAAATAAATAATAAATAATATCATGGGACAAATTGGTACCAATTGACCTAGTCCCAAACTAGGCAAAGCTAAGCTAAGGCTAGGTATATTTCTTATAAGTAAGTGTTAGGTGCATAAATTTTATTCGTGTAAGTATTTTCATGTCACTATTTATTTTATTGGTATGCTATTTTACGTTTCGCCCTATCTGTTCATTAATTAAATAGCCTCTTCATCTTGGTTTCCGTAGCTCTTTGTCTGGAAGAGATCGGCTTTATAGGGTTACCGCCTATTGCGAACCTTGCCTGTTATTTCTGTAATCTCCTTGCTTTGCACTGTTTTGTGATGTTCAATAAACAATATAATCGTCCCACGATAGCTCTGCATAAGACATTAATTGGCAACACAGAAAAATCACGCTGTGGTAACACTTTTTTCATGTCACTCAGATATGTATTTCTTAAATTAAAACAATAATGATAGTAGCTATCAAAAGTTGCCGTTTTTTTTTTAATATGGCTCTGTCCATTGGAAGACAATTTTGCCAGTGTTTAGTAGGTTTTGCCGTTGTACGGTAATAAAAATGTAGAAAACGAAATATAGAGGTATTTTAATGGTGGATGGTGAATGAACAATGGCCTGTTTAATATTTAATCTAATGAAAAGTTCAAAACGTGTTGTTTGACTATAAATCAGTAAATATCATGGGACAAGTGACACCAATTGACCTAGTCCCAAATTAAGCAGAGCTTGTGTTATGGGTACTAGACAACGGATATACATACTTATATAGATAAATACATACTTAAATACATATTAAACATCCAAGACCCAAGAACAAACATTCGTATTCATCATACAAACATCTGCCCCGACCGGGATTCGAACCCGGGACCTCAAGCTTCGTAGTCAGGGTCTCTAACCACTAAGCTATCCGGCCGTCAGTGTTGCCATAAACAAACTTTAGATTTCTGCTGTTGCCAGTTCGTTGCAGAGTTATCGTGGGACGACTATATTTATATTGTATTGTTCCCTGAAGGGGACCAGACTTCCACCATTCAGTAAGGCCGAATGATTACTAAATTTTTGAACATCAAGTATAGCAGGCTGGTTCAGCGTCAAATTTTCAATACTAATGATAGCTAATTTGGCACTTCAATGGTGAAACAGCTGTCAATAACCTAAGAGAGCTACTTGGCGTTCCGTTTCCTTTATCCGTTCCTCCCTTCCTTATCATAAATGATAAATCTATGTATATATTTAAAGTCCTGTATTCATTTCTATCCGCTAACAATATAAAATTGTAAGTAATCTATTTATTTTAACCTTCCTGATCTTGTCCGTCCTATTTTCTAAATTCCGATCCTTTCGCATTTTCCATTCCTAATTCCGTTTCCCCGTTTGGCTAAGTGCGCCAAGAGCGCGAAGCTGAAAAAAAAAACCTAAGAGAGTTGTCCCTATACTTCGTTTTTGTAACATTAAAATGAAGGTATAACAATCTTGGCATGTCCTTTTAATGAAAAACGCTTTTTAAAAATAAGTAACCATTACGTAATATTACGTATAAAACAATCAATTACAATATAAACAATTAAACCTCATTGTTATTGAATTGTTACTTGCTGTTACTTATTTTTAAAAAGCATTTTTCAATAAACCTTGTTACCTTCTTTTTAATGGTAAAAAAAACTAAATACGGTTTGTCCTGTAAATAAACTAGCCCCTTCATCCTGGTTTCTGTATTTCGGTTGTCTTTTAAGCGATAATACCGTCTATTGTCTACCATACCTGATTTTCTGTAATCTCCTTGTACTGTTGTGGTTTTTAATAAAGAATATTTGTATTGTATTGTATTGTAAACTACTTTATTTACATAATAAAAACAATTTACAATGACATTAAATCTAAGCTTAAACTAAATAAACTACAACTTAAAACTAAATTAAATCTAAATAAGGCCCCCGTGGCATAGTGCCCAAAAGGCTGGCAGCGTTGCCTCGCTGAATAGCGATGCTGATTCTTTGAGAGAGAAAACTGCCAGCCCTTTGGTCACAAGTTGCAGCATTGTAAACTTGAATCACTATTTGCAGAACAAGGTACCTACTTACCTCGAGTAACCGTAAACAAAATAATACCATTTTCTGCCTTCGGTAATATTCTACAAATTTACGGTATTAATTTTAAAGGAACATTAGCCTCCTTTCCGTAATCGACTAATAAGACATCTAATAAACTTAGTTAGGCCGTGATTCGGATGGCGATCGGAAAGAATATTATGCAAACGGAGCCAGATGCTCGATCAATAAACCCTCGCCTTTCTAAAAATATTTACGCAAATATAGAAACGCTGGAATAGCTGCAGATATCCAATACCGATAATTTGGCGGAAAATTCTAGTGGGCCAAAGTTCACACAGCACCAAACGTATAGGTACCTACTATTTTTCGGAAGAACATTATCACCATCATCATGTCAGCCGAAAGACGTCCACTGCTGGACATAGACCTCCCTCAAGGCTCTCCACTCAGACCAGTCTTGTGCTATCCGCATCCACCGCTATCCCGCGAACCTCACAAGGTCGTCGCTACAGCTCGTCTCTCGGTCCGCGGACACCATTCGAAAACCTTCTGGCCCTAAAGAACGTTTTCGTGAAACCCGGTACCCTCCAAGGATTGTAATAAAACTAACCTGATTCAATGAAGGTTCATGTTAGGTAAATAAAATAGATGCCTGCTGAGGAATGAATTATAATATAACCTAACCTAACTTACTTATAAAAGTTAACAAACCTGCGACATTTTCATTTCGAAGTTCAATATCTTAAAAATGGCTGAACAGATTTTTTTGAAACTTAGCTAAAAACTACCACTAGAAAACTGCTTTCTAATAAAAAACCACGTTCAAATCGGTTCACCCGTTTAAGAGCCAGTGCCACAGACAGACACACAAACAGCCCGATAAATACACCTCTCTTTTTGCGTTGGGGGTTAAAAAATACTCAAGGCAAGGGTTTCAGTGGGCGATGATTCTCCTCCAAAAATCAACACCTTCACTCTTAATGAGTCATGGTAATAATGGTGGCAAGCAAGATGACAATTATTGGAACTGAGATGTCAAATATTGGGGCTTTACCTGCCTTATTTTTATTTGGTTCGCCAAGTTAGCAAGAATAGAATGGGTCTACAGCAAAATACAAAATCCCGAAAGTGTTAACTACGTGTTAAAAGGACATCCGATTTTACGTTAAACAATCAAACAAAATCGTTTCCAAGTTTTCAGTTTCATTGTTCAGTCCCTTCCTAAATTACCTTATTCATTTAACGGCAACACCCTGTACCAGATGGGAATTTATTTGATTTTTCCAAGCGAGCCTCCGTAATCGCGGCCCGATCCTGTGAGACTCTAAATTTTGTGGAAACTTTGCATAGACGAATTCAAACAATGCTACGTTATAATATTATAAAGGTATGCTAAAAAGCGAATTAAAAAAGTACCCACTCCTAAATGTGAATCAAGTCCAAGCCCCTGTTTCATCAATGAATATATTTCAGCGAGAAACTAAAAAATCATCCTCATTTTACATGTAGGGGAGGTACCGCAAATATTTTTTTTTTCAGATTTTACCCCAGCACCTTTTCCCCAGTGTTTTATTTTGTCTAGCAGAGCTCTGCTCCTGAAAAACTTACTGCGAAAAGGTTCCATGGTGGGTCAGGAATTAATTTCCTCGACCGACTGTTTCGAAACCATGTTTTATGTAAAATAAAGAATTTAATTGATCGATTGATTGTACTTTATACCTAAATACTTACAACGAGGAAGGCAAGCGAGCAAGTGGGTCACCTGATGGTAAGTGATCACCACTGCCCATGGACACCCGCAACTCCGGAGGGTTCGCAGATGCGTTGCCAACCTAGAGGGCTAAGATGAAATGCCTCTTGTGCCCGTAATTACACCGGCTGTCTTACTCTCCACACCGGAACACAACAGTGCAAGCACTGCTGCTTAGCGGCAGGATTAACGAGTAAGATGGTGGTAGCAATCCGGACGGACCTCGCACAAGGTCCTACCACCCGCGAAAAACTTTCACAAATGCATTGAAGCGTCTTGAATTTTGGAGGGGCGGCCAACGGCCATGCTATCGTAGCTTATCTCTGCTACACTAGAGATCAAAATGACATGCCTGTTCTTCTTTCAACCCCCTTTTATTGAAAAAAAAAAACCGTCTGCACGAATCCTGCGAACGCGTCGAAGGCACAGTCATAATATTTGTCGAAGGTATGATGCCCGGCTATCAGTAAAGCCGATTACAGGTTATTTATGGTCTGCCTGACCCCTCGGTTACCTTATTTATCTGGTAGACCTATCAATATTATTTATAGCACTATAAATAAAAAAACTGTAGGTTATAATAGCCGGGATACTGTACTATGACATTTCTATTCAAGTACTTAAAAGTTTCGAAGAAGAGTTTCTTCAAGTTCATTAACGTGTTTGTATGTATAAATACTGCATTCCTTTTAATTACAATACTTAAGTGATCTCCCTTCAAAATTATACAAAAACAAAATCAAAAAATCTGAAACCGGCCGTAGGCCGTAACCGTTTCGGACACGAAAAAGTCCTTACATTTAACATTTTAGCAGAGCGTTTAGTGTAAAAAGTACCTCTCGATCGCGTTTGCGCACGAGTGTCAAATAGTATGACAATTGTTTATTGTTGATACGTGATGACGCTGCTAATGTGCCTATAGTAATTCAGAAGTAAACTAGAGGCCCAGGTAATTAAGATTTCATTTATTAAAATTCTTCCATTGTCAACTACTACTCGTTAACCACGTTAACTAGGTATAGGTGTATAGTGAAAAAGTTTTTCCACAGATCAGGTAAAATCAATCTTATGTCAAGGTCAAACACTTTTACATGTAAAAACATTTTTCAATTCAACTATACCACCATGTTTTTTAGGGTTCCGTACCTCAAAAGGAAAAAACGGAACCCTTATAGGATCACTTTGTTGTCCGTCTGACTGTCTGTCTGTCTGTCAAGACCCTTTTTCTCTGGAACGCGTGAAGGTAGGATGCTGAAAATTAATATCAAATACTCAAACCTGCGGTCCCTTGAAGCTGTGAAAAAATCAAGCATCTAAGTCAACGCAATCAAAAGGTACAGTCATTTAAAAAGTCGTTTTCATACAAATTGCCGTTTTTAAAAGTACTTTAAGGGTACTTCCAGTTGTCCTAGAAACTTGAAATTTGGTATGAAGGTAGCTCTTATAGTACAACCACTCAGAAAAGTCTCAAAATCTATTTTTTTTATGTCTGTCTCTAGATTTCGAGGACCAATATAAGTTGACCCCACACTGCGTACATTTTGCTTAGGAGCATCTTTCTACGGAACCCTCGTGCGCGAATCCGACTTCCACTGGTAAGGGGTAGGGGGTTGACTCTAAAAAAAACGAACACTTTAAAAACACTTTTTCATTTTTATTTTACCACTTTGTCGGCATGATGAGTAATAATTGTATACCTACTTATGCCAAATTACAGCTTCCTAGAATTTACCAAGAGCATAATATTTAGATGCCTAGCCGAGTACCTAATAAACGCCTTAGTGCGAATTAAAATATGATGTGCTCAAGCTTTAAGTCCTTGGCTTCATTTCACACAGAAAAGATTTAAGTTCGTAACAGTTCTTAGTTTTGGTGTATAAACCATCATTCCGGTAGCCGTTAATGTAGTACACGGTGCCACAATCCTGCTCAGTATCCTCATCATCATTTCGATTGTTCCAGTTTCTGTAAAACTTGTCGTCAAATTTTTGTCCTGTAACAAGACAGTGAGTTTATTATTTTTTCATAAAAGGCAGAAAAACTAGATTCAAGGGATCTTAAATATAAATATGCGATAAGAAAAATAAGGTCTGCTGCTGCAGCGGGAGAAAACATCTACCAATTGGAACAAATTTCGGGTTTTAGAAATACTACGGCTGTAAATGCATGGCTCTTCCTATATCAAAGAAAGAGATGTCGGTATCGTCTTGGGTCGTCCCATTCGGTTTTTGTCAAGTTCTGCTTTCGTCATCTATTCTTCATTCGTCACTTCGGCAGTCTTTGTCGTCTTTGGTCATATTTTTTGTTTGTCTTTTTCTTCTTCCGGGTCGTTCCGCTATTAGCCTTCATCTTTTTGGGCACGTTCGGTGTTGGTCTCATTCGCAATTCGTCCTATCGTCTTTGGTCTTATTCTACGTTCGTTTGGCCTCTTTAGAAGTTCGTCTAATTGAAAATAAATGTTGATAAGCAGCGACGTAATTATCCAGTCCTCGTTGGCTCTTCAAACTGTTTTATGGTCGATTCAGCTATTCTAAATTAAAAAGTGTTTTACCTGTCACAGTATACAAATCATTTTCAGGGAACAGTCGCCGGAAACCAACAAAGTAGTCTTCAGAATTCGGCAACTTATTTTTGATGATATCAGCCTCTGTCGAATCTACAATCACCGCCAAAACACCTCCCTCTACGAAGCATGTGTGCATTGCTTGATACCATGTTTTTTTTCTCTGATTTATTTTATAGCACTTCTTCAGCTCCTTCACGTAAGTATATCCTGTAAAAAAAATCTAAATCAAAATTTTATTTAGCAAATTAGGCAGTTGAATGTTCTACCAGCGCTTTCTGAAAGACCGTAATCTGTCGAATATAATTGACAAATAATTGACTGAACCAAGCTTTAATCATGTGGTTACTTTTTAGATTAAGAAGTATTGTTTTCAAAATGTTAGACAAAACGTTTCCGCGCATCTTTTTATTAAGACAGCTAGAGAATTGAACTCTCTGCCTGAATCTGCTTTCCTGAATCTCATAGTCAGGAATTATTCTAATCAATAGTGAACTGGCATTTACCTGGCAAAGGCAGGTAGTTCACGCAAGTATATCCAAACGAATTAACTTGCTATACAGCTTGATAGGTGTTCAAAAAGGCGATGAGCTACTTTTCTATCCCGTCACGGGGCAATAGAGTGTTTAAATAAATAAAGTTCAAATTAAATCAAGTAAAGTTACCGCTATCAACAGTGGGACAGCCTTCGACCACAACTTTTTTTTTGCACACAAATGGTTTTACACCATCCGTTTCGCAGCTGCCTGTCTTATAGCTGCCAGTATTTATGTCCATTGTAACGCAAGTGCTCCTGCTTTCCAGAGATGTTTGGTCTTCAGTTAGCAAGGGGCTCGGGGTTGGCAGTCCTGCAACAAAGTTCCAATGAGGTTGTTGGTGTTGTGGAGGTTAGTGTTGAGTCGTACTAAAAACTATATATGTTTTATACAAAAATTGAGAAAAGTAAAATTTCCTGACACCCATTTGTAAAGAATATTTTTTTGCAGTTGATACTTCGCGAAGTAAGATTTAATGCCTAGGTACCTATTAATAATTTTGTCACTCGCAAATACACGTAAAACCAATATCCATCTGACTATGATTTATTACAACAAAACAAACAAAAACAAAACGAATAATCATAACAATAATTAAATTTAGGACCTAAAATGGAAAACATTCCCGAGTCCGCTACCTCGGGGCAAAGTGCATCTACTTACTCCTTCTGCAGTATTAAGTACATCAGTAAATCAAGTTTTAATTACCTACTTCAGTACCTCGAACCTAACACAGTTTACCTAGCGCAAACGCAGAATCATCAATGATTACTTCCAATTACAACTATTTGTGAAAAGTACCAAGCAAAAACGCTCACAAATTAAATAAAAGCAAAAAAACTGACTTTACCATCAACTGTTATAAACTTTACCATCAACTGTTATAAACTCGCCCAATCCGAACTCGTCGTGCATGCCGACAATAATGTCAGTCACGTTTGGTTTCTCCTTCATTACGGCTACTAGGCTCTTCACAACCGTCCACTCATCCCTCATCTTTGGGTAAAACAAGGTGGCTTCTTCATCATCACATTTCAAAAACGCCAGACCCCACGAGTGCCCGTTGACATCCCAATGAACCTTATAGAAGGCGTCGAATTGGTCCAGGAAAGTATAGTCCTTTCTATAAAAAGGATCCGGGCGAGATGCCACGAGGGTAAGTCCTGATAAAACAGAAGTAATAAACAGTTTATTTTGTTAAAATTATCTTAAATACTTAAATGTGTACAGCGCACTGTTAATTTAACGATGAAAGGTTTTGGGCATATAATCATGTACATACATATTATATAGGTAGGTTCCAAGCGAGCGAAACGGGTATCGAATACTAAGGTGCATACGAATTAGAGGCAGCTTCGGGTTGAGGCACGCACGGCTCGCCCATTTGCTCAAATTCATACGCGCCTCGCGCACAAACAATGCGCGACTCATGCTCACGAGCAGCCTCACCGTACGTGGTGAGGCTGCCTCGACCTGAGCGGCTCTAACTCGTACGCAGCTGATAACGATAACATAGCAACTCTATCAGAAGTTTCACAAAAAATACGTTGGTTCCACTTCGAGTTCAGACCCGGAACCCTGTACTTCAAAGATGGCTGGTCAAACAATAATGGGTTACCTAGCTTCATTTATAAAGTGAGACGCAAACTTCTTAAAACTTAAACCTAACTTAGTCTTCGTTGATTCTGGTTAAACTGCAAAATGTAACGTACCAACAAAATTCTACTCCACCGTACTATTTAATCCCTTCAACCAATTACAATTAAAAAAACTACTTACCAAACACGAAAATAATCGTTGTCAGGAACATGTTGCCTCTTTTGAACCAACGACAAGAATATCCTTTAGATGTAAATGTGTTCTTATGTTCTCGACTTATAATGTTATCTTGACACAGAGTGGTTCTCTGTTCCACAGGTCATTGGCTCAGGAGCGATATCAATTTAAATGACACTGCTGCAGTACTTAGAGTATTGATAATATATTACATTGACTGATAAACACTTTTGAATAATTAATTTTCGAATTTTAATCAATCCCATCTCAGCATAGACTCACTCTGACACTCACGATTTATAGATCTACCCCCACATCAGAACCGCTGCGTTGTGCGTTACGAATTAATCCCCTGAAGAGACCCCTGGTTTAAACGCGTCTCGTGTAATTGCTGGCGTAGGATACTTTCATAGGTTTATAGATGTAGAAAGAGGGTCGTGTGGCTAAGCAAGTCTTTTATTCGGAACTTGAGGAGGGCAAGCGAAAGCTCCTCAGGTACAAAGATGTGCTTAAGCGCCATATGAAGAGCCTGAATATGGAACCTACACAGTGGGAAAAGCAGACAGCCAATCGGACAAAATGGAGGTCTTTTGTGAAAAAACAGACCTCAGAGTTTGAATCCCGTCGATGTACTGAGTTAGACGTCAGACGGGATGAGCTGAAAGCCCGACCACCTGCAGCAATCAGCTATAATTACTTCAATGGCGTGCTCACGTGTCCACTATGCAGACGGACCTTTATTAACAAAATGGCTATGTGAGTCACACGAGAGCACACGAACGTCACCAGCAGCGGAGCTGAAGCAGTCGCTGTTGCCGAAAACGGCCAAGGAGAATAATTATGTATATGTAGATGTAGAAAGACGTGACAAAGAAGAACAGTTTAAAATAATTTATTATTATTACTTTAGGCGTCATGTTGCCGCATATATTACAGACAAAAGCAAAAGCGACTAAGATCTTTGAAATGAAGCACAGCGTCAGACAGAATACAATTTTACTCTCTTTAATTTGCATTGAAATTAATTATAATTTTAATGAACCCATTCAACCAGGTCATTTGATATTGTTCGAGTTCGATTAGTATATTTCAGTCTAAATTTATCCTGCAAAGAGTTTTAATTAGACAGATCTTAAGGCATCTTCACACGATCCTACCTTGGGATAGACTGGGATAGATTTTCGAAGTAAACGTTAGTGGCGTCAGAGTGGGTGATGAATTTGTTACTGCAAAATGTGTGGAAGTCCTATCTTGTCAGGTAGGTACCCTGTCATTCATGAACCTATTTTAACTAAAATGCCGTTAAAGTTCGCTTGTTCTTTTTTGTCACATTGACATTTCCATTTGTAAGATGACGACAAAACCTATTTTTTTAACTAATGGAGGCTTGAGTGACGTTTATGAGTAATGGCATTAGTCATCGATCTTGGTCTGTGGTCACTGCCGTTGCTGCCTATGCTACCTTTTTCCACCGATCACTAAATTGCCTGTAATCCCGAGCGCATTTTAGGGAGTACTTAGGGAGTACTAGCATGCTTTATTATTATTATTATTTTATTTAAAGCGGGAGGGAAACGAGCAAGCGGTCACCTGATGGTAAGCGATTATCGCCACCCATGAGAACCAGCGACCCCAAGAGAGTCACTAGTCCGTTGCCGGCCTGTAATGAGGAAAAGGGATAGAGGAAAGAGGGGGAGGGGGGTCAGGCCTCCGGCACTCTCACTGACCGAACGAAACGCAACAGGGGTGCTGTTGCTTCAAGCCGATTTTCTGCGAGAGGGTGGTACTTCAACGGGCGAGCCGGCCCATTCGTACGGCAGCAAATAGCGACAGTATGGCTCTCCCACACAATTCCCAATTTTATGATTTGTGTGTGGTATTATATCCGCAAATTATTGTCAAATCATTCTTACCTCCACCGCACTTTGTCTATCCGGACGGCCAGTGAATGTCAGGCTTAATTCAAATTAATTCTTAATAGCATCAAGTTCATTAAGCAGCGATTTCTACTTGAGTTTTTGTAACTGAATTAATCAGAAGCGTCCCTTCGTTAATTAACCGAGTCCAATAAACAGTTAGGGTAAAAATTTAATAAAGAAAACACGGCCGGAGCGGAATTTTGATTTGACAACTCAGTAATTTGGGAAATTTTGTTTTAATTTCGTTTGTGACGCATTTAAAAGTTATTAGGACGAACGTTAATAGCCCTTTGTTGGTGCAGTCGACATCATAATGCATAACTCAAAAAACAAATTTGTAGTTCAAGGTTTTTTTAGAGGCTACCTAATAGATACTGTCATCCTATTTCCTTTATTCATACTAAATTTCAAACAATCCTAACACCTATAGTGGGTCAAATTTTGCTTGCTGAGATTTGGTTACGGACAGACAGGCAGACAGATAGACCTACCGGGCTATATGAAATTAAATAAAAGCTTGTAAAAAGTGTACACGATTTTATATTTATCAAAAGTAGGTATTCGCCATATTATAGCTCAGTTTTTGCGACCATGAGATTTTTATTTGCTGTGGTGCCGGGGTGTTTGCAGATGCGTTGCCAACCTAGAGAGCTAAGATAAAATGCCTCTTGTGCCCGTAATTACACCGGCTGTCTTACTCTCCACCTCCACACCGGGGACACAACAGTGCAAGCACTGCTCCTTAGCGGCAGGATTTGCGAGTAAGATGGTGGAAGCGATCCGGACGGACCTCGCACAAGGTCCTACCACCAGCAAAAACAACATGCAACTTGTCCTAAACACTAGGTGTGTAAGTATAGGCTTTTTCTTGTACAGCTACAATAATTAAATAATTATCACAAGTGCATGGCAGATTAAAGGTAACCGCGGTGAACCACTTTGTGCAGTGTTTGTTGAGGACTTATTCTGGTAATTAAATAAACTTGAGCAAAATTGTTACCGTTGAAAAACCTTATCATCATCATCTTCTATTAGCCGGAAGACGTCCACTGCTGGACATAGGCCTTTCGCAAGGATCTCCACGGCGATCGGTTTTGTGCTACCCGCAGCCAGTGGCTTCCCGCGATCTTTTCCAGATCGTTCGTCCAGGCGGCAGACCTACCAATACTTCGCCTTCCGGTACGCGGTCGCCACTCAAGAATCTTACGACCCTAACGGCCATCAGTTCTACGAGCAATGTGCCCCGTCCACTGCCACTTAAGGTGTGCAATTTGCCGAGCTATATCGGTAACTTTTGTTCTCAACAAAATGTCTGTGGAAATGCACCGTTTGTGCATGGCAATAAGAAAAAGGCACTGTACATTTGGCTCCTAAATGCGTAGAAAGGGGCTCTCCAATGACGGTGAGCCGGTAAGGCAGCCCGAGACGTGTCTTGCCTAGTCTGATTAAAAAAACCGGTTAAGAGCGAGTATATAGGATTTCCGC
Source organism: Clepsis dumicolana (assembly GCA_963691665.1). Classification (NCBI taxonomy): domain Eukaryota; kingdom Metazoa; phylum Arthropoda; class Insecta; order Lepidoptera; family Tortricidae; genus Clepsis; species Clepsis dumicolana. The sequence continues at coordinate 3,766,453 of OY829520.1, read as the reverse complement.
ACCGAGTTTTCTGAGTTATCATAATATATTTATGTGCAGCTTTACGGCATAGAGGCCCAAGTACGAATATTCGAATGCTACGTAACTTAATCGAGTGGAGCGTTATCGAAAAAAAAAATGACGTTTGGAACAGGGCCCCCTGTAGGGCTAGCACGACTGGCCGCGACTTTGTTTGTCGCGCGAGGTTATATTACCCGTCCCGTTGAGTTCTGAGTGACAGAAAAGGACGGGCAGTTGTTCTCGCGCTAGATAGAAGTCGCACTGTGAGTTGTGCTAGACCCACTGAAACGTATTTGCTACAAACATTTATATGAAGTTTCTCTATGGCAATACGATAACGATTACCTTACCCAGGATTCGACTATTCGTGCTTGGGGCTCAGTCCTTTCAATGTAGAGTAGGCGGGAAACGCCGTCTCTTGTTCGATAGGAACTAATGGAATATTTTGATAGTTCCTGAAAAACCGTATTATTTATTATAGTCCATGTTCTATTTTTCCTCTTTACATAAACATATTATCTAAGTACCTACCAAGTTATTCGGGAACGTTAAATGCACTGAACTAAAGGAGAAAACTTTAGACTGCTAAATAAAATAACGACATGGAAATACATAGTGATGTGTACTTTATTTTAAAATCTCAGAATAATCCTTCGCTGGCGACTAGTGCGTAATAAAGGCCATACTTCTTATCAGGACGGTGCAGGCTTTTGCATTATTCAACCATCATATTTATAGCTTAATCTGCTGCACTGCTTTTATTAAACCTATGTTTCGCGTTAGGTACCTAGGTGTGGACATTAGCGGAGTAAAGAGTTTACGTTTTTCTCGGAAAAACTGGAGTTACTTTCCGCTAACAAAAATTTACTTATTACTCATAATAATCAAATAATAATATGAGATACGACAGCTAAGATTGAATTATGGTAACTACCTAAAAAAGCCTTGATGGTCTAGTGGTTTGAACCTAGTAGTCTAGTGGCCCATGGGTCATGGGTCATGGGATTGAGCCCTGCGAATTATCATTTTTAATTTATCATCAGCTTTTTGGTGAGGAAACTTGCACACTCCTGCGAAGCAACCCGGTTGGTGTATGTGACGTTTTTAATCCGCACTAGGTTCGGGTGGAAACTGCAACCCAAGCTCTCTCAATCTGAGACGAGACCTGTGCCCAGCAATTTGACATAAATAGGCTGGAGTTAGCTTACTTGTTATTGTACAAGAATTGTCAGAATTCTATAGATAAGGTCTATAGCATAAAACGTCTATATACTCGCATATATGCATCATCATCATGTCAGCCAAAAGACGTCCACAGCTGAACATAGACCTCCGCCAAGGCGCTTTACGTATTCTTTCTGATCTTTACCAGGTCGTCGCTCCATCTTGCTGGAAGCCTACCGACAGCCTCGTCTCTCGCAGGGCATTTGCGTAACTATTATGACACTCGACATTACTTTTTTTACGACTGTGACAGCTAACTGATTCCGATACCAATTATCAGCCCATACAAAATGATCGCGATTGTGATTCCGAGCGAGTTAGACAATAGGGATGCCGGTCCGCGGACGCCATTCGAGAACCTTCTGACCCCATCGGCCATCACTCCGCATGCATCCTCTATTATCACATAATTGTTTTTCGGGACTTCAAGCTTCAGTCAGGTTCTCGTGGTTAGAGACCCTGACTGAAGCTTGAAGTCCCGCTTTCGGCCCAGGTCGGGGCAGATGTTTTGTATGTTGAATACTAATGTTTATTCTCTTGTCTTGGATGTTTAATATTGTATATTAAGTATGTATTTATCTATATCAGTATGTTTATCAGTTGTCTAGTACCCATAGTACAGGCTTTGCCTAGTTTGGGACTAGGTCAATTGGTGTCAATTGTCCCATGATATTTATTTATTTATTTTTAAACGTTCACAGAACCACTACTAAGAAATATCTCATGGTTTTCAATTTCCCGTCGACGCTGTCCGGGCGAGTTCCGCGCCAATAAATATCATGACCAACAAACATATATTTGTAAGATACGACGCCGGGCCGCCTATTTCAACCAAACGTGTTATGTATCGAAAATTGAATAGGTGTAATAATATTCACTATGTTTTGTGAGCGAAGTGAGAGTGGGTGTTACGCGGAGTTACCCGGGAATCCTGAAGGAATGACAAAAAGACCGAGTTTTATAATAAGATCACACGAGTGTTTTAAAGTCTACTCATGTAAAGTTGCATAAGTACATTACTTTTACCAACACACGTACGAGATTAAGTAAGTACTCTAAGATGGTTTTTGCCGAAGGCATAATAAACCTGTCATAAATTTGGGTGTTTTTTAGGGTTCCGTACCTCAAAAGGAAAAACAGGAACCCTTATAGGATCACTTTGTTGTCCGTCTGTCTGTCTGTCTGTCTGTCTGTCTGTCAAGACCCTTTTTCTCTGGAACGCGTGGAGGTAGGAAGCTGAAATTAATATCAAATACCCAGACTTGCGGTCCCTTGAAGCTGTAAAAAAATCAACCTTCGAAGTCAACGCAATCAAAAGATACTGTCATTAAATGGGCTATTTTCATACAAATTGCCGAAATCCGAAAATCTAAAGGGACCTTAAAGGGTACTTCCAGTTGTCCTAGAAACTTGAAATTTGATATGAAGGTAGTTCTTATAGCACAACCACTCAGGAAATTCTCAAAATCTTAAATTTTTATGTCTGTCTGTAGATTTCACAGACCATTATAACTGCGTACATTTTGCTTAGGAGCAGGGCTCTGCTAACACTGGACTTCTTAAAACACTTGGGAAAAGCGTTAAAATCTTTCTACGGAACCTTCGTGCGCGAGTCCGACTCGCACTTGGCCGGTTTTATTTAAAATCATAGACAAAAACAATTGAGCTGACGTTTCGTATCGACTGTTTTTTTTTAATTGAGGCCTATTTTTAAATTGTATTGGTTTTGTCTTAATGATGGTCATTTCCTACGGCTTCTGAACGCATAATAAAGGGCTTATTATGATATGTGTGTAGATAAACATTACTATGTTTATTATGGATGATCTTGTATTGTCTGAAATAAATGACTTACTTAATAGTAAAAGGCCACTAGGCGAAGGCTAGTACGTATAATTAAGTAGAAAAAACTGTTTTGTCATTAACACTTTTGTAAGTACATACTTATGCCCGCGAGATAGGCTGACGATCTCACACAGGTTGCAGGGAGGGACTGGATGCGAAAAGCACGTGACCGCACAGCCTGGAAGAAAATGGAAGAGACCTATGCCCAGCATTGGGTAGTAATAGGTTGAAGAAGGAGAAGGAGAAGTATACAGGTGTATTTTATTTTAGGTCTGTGCAAAATATAAGTACAGAATTTCATAGATAATAGTATTACCTATAGATGGAGCACAAGAGGCAACTATATTTTATCCTTTCTAACACCTTCAAATTGCTATAAGACAGAAAGAGACATATCTATATAATCTGTTGCGTCGAAATTGAGTGAATGTCTCCATTTTTACTAAATAATGACAACTTAGTTATAGCATACAATAGTGATGTGTATTTTTACTATCGATAATATAAGTTTTAAAAATAATTCATCATCATCAGCAGCCTTTTTTACGTCCCACTGCTGGGCACAGGCCTCCTCTCAGAATGAAACACAAAAAATAATACGCAATACATAAAACTATATGGCTGTATGCGTTTCCGTGGAAATTAAATTAAATTTAAAATCGCCCGACATTAAAAAGCCTATAAAACGTTAAAAAAATGTTTTTCTGGGCCTGGAACTTTAATCACAAACTATTTAAGTTAACTGCGCAGCCGGGTGGTTGTGACGGATTATGAGTAAATTAAACCAGGATTTTATTAGAAACAATAGATTTAATTGTAGTGAAGAAAAATACGCAGCTGTTACAATCGGTATAAAGCGACCAAGAGGAAAAGGTGACGTACAGCGCCATCAACGGCGAACAATGAAACTAACAACAAACGACTTCTATATCTGTTTAGTTTATATCCAATGTTTAAATATCTATATTTCTAACACCTGCCCTTAAACTAAACAGTTTTTGTGCTGACTGACTATCATTATACAAAGTTATCAAGTAGAGTTCTCCTAAACATTTATTGAGAAAACTTCTTACAAATCTAGCTTCCTTGGCTCCAACACGGCATATACTCAGCATCAGTGCTCGACAGTGCTACGGTTCTCTGTTTTCGACTTTGTTACACGACGTGTTTGTTGTTGATGCCCAATCGGCATCAACATATCCTGTAACAGAAAACATAGATTTTTCATATACTATATTATAATCTATAGTGAACTTTAAATATCGAAGTACTCACTTCGCCGTTCGCGACATGGTAAAAAGCTACAAGTTACAATTCACCAGTGGAATTATCTTTCTAACAAAAAGTGATAGAATGAGACTTCCGCTTGCGAATTGCAACTGGTAGCCCTATAATACACGGCCCTGGACAGACGGCGGACAGACGCTGAGACCCCCCTGGCTACTTCGAAGTTCGTACCCGGGGGACTACTACGAAATTTGGAAATCGAAGTTCGTATCGTATCGCCCCGCTCACACTCGTGTTAAATAATATTAGCGTGAGCGGGACGGTACGACACGAACCTCGAATTTCGCACTTCGCAGTATAGGGGCCCGACCTCCTTTCGCTTTGTGTTAATCTATGTTGGCCTGCGCGGGACAGTCGGGTTCGAATTTCAGACTTTGGAATGGCCCCTCTGGACATATGAAAGCATTTTTGTACAAGCTGAAACGGAGATACTTCGCTCACGCCGCACGGTAAAAAAAATTGTTTAGTATCGATATTCTTAATAAGATCAGTCACAACCCTATAAAGTAGGAAAATCCCGGTTGGCTTTGGTTTTTATCAATTAATACAATGAACTCCTCCTTTTACTCGAATTAATCAAAACTAGACTGTATATTAATGTATAATGATTCACTTTTCTTAAATAAGGATCTGTAGATAAAAAAATATGTTCAAAAAATCACAAAAATACTTACCGGTGAAAATCTCCATCAAAACACCCACTCTGCTTTTACAACCGGGAACAATACAAGCCATTATTGGGAAACAACAGATTTACGGAACAAAACTTCACATATTTATGTTTTATAAACCAAAAAAAGCTTTTCTTGACAGAAGCATTTGTTAACCAGCTGGTAACAAACATGACGTTTCGTATTTACAAAGTGGCGCGCAGCGTTTAAAGACGTACGCTTTCAGCTATTGTTATCTCTTTTTAACACACGATATGCCACCATCAGAATGACAGGTACCAAGTATCGAATTGATTGTTCATTTTTTTATGATACATCTACAGGTACCATACTACTATCTTTGCAGAATTTCGCTAGCATAGTACCAAGGCGTTCGTCAAAAAAGTTGTGCGTAAAGAAAATTGCTCTATGGTTCAAAATATTGATTGATCCTTGTCATGTTTAAGCAAAATAACCAGTTTAAATGCTCGTTGATCTTTTTAAACAAATTTTGTTAATTAAAATAGAAATGAAAAAAACATATATGTTGTAAAATAAATGACTAGTAAAGACGGGCAGATTCCTCGGGTCGCTGTTATTTTAGGTACTGTACGGTCACTTGGCCTTTATATAATCAGTATACGAGGCGCGGCTGAAAAGTAATCTACCTAACAATGAAACAAAAGACTGTCGTGGCTATTTTTTTTTTATTTTCCTAGTCCCCTGCTAGTAAAATGCACTTATTAAATTTTTCAAATATTGAATTTAAACCATTAAAAAAAAATCTTTCGGTTTGTCGTCAAAAAAGTCAGTAACCGCAGCCTTCATTTCGTCATCGGTCATAAACCTTCGTCCCTGAGGTCTTTCTTGAGAAGTCTAGAAGTCTAAACAGAAAATAGTCACAGGGGGCTAAATCTGGACTATAAGGAGGGTGGTCAATGGTTTCGAAGCCATTGTCTTTAATTGCTAGCTTCGTTGTGCGGGCGGTATGCACTGGTGCGTTATCGTGCAAAATCAGAATTCCTTTGCTTAGTTTACCTCGCCGTTTTTCTTTTATTGTCTCTCTTAGTTGATATAGTAAGTTTGAGTAATAATCAGCATTCTTTTTAGTTTTCTTCGGTAAATAATCTATGAGCAAAATCCCTTCTGTGTCCCAAAAGATTGTAGCCATAAGTTTACCTGCCGATGGACAGACCTTGAATTTCCGAGGCGGCTTCTCATCCTTAAATTTCCACTGTAACGACTCTTGATTACTTTCCGGGTCCCATTGTCGAATCCAAGTCTCATCACATGTTACAATTGTAGAAATTATTTCTTCCTCTTTCCCTCGACTCATGTCCAAAAACTCTCCGCAACATTTGACACGCCTCTCCATGTCAAATGCAGTCAACATTCTGAGGACCCAACGTGCACTAACCTTGAACATGTTCAAATGCTCATGAATTATTTCATTGACTCGCTCTTTACTGACGCCCACATCTCCAGCTATCTCCCACTGCTTCACTCGTCGGTCCTCTAATATAATTTTTTTCACCCTGGCTACATTTTCATCGGTGACGGCCGAAACTGGTCTTCCGCTACAAGGATCATCTTCCAGGCTCTCACGACCTAACTTAAACTGCTTTGACCAAAACTTTATAATAAATTCGGAAGAACACGAACTGCCAAACACACGTAACATACGCTGTCTGATCTCCGAAGGCGTATTCCCTTCTTTAGTCAAAAACTTAATCACCGCACGCTGCTCGATTTTATCCATTTTCACTTTTTCTACCGACATGTTTGAAACAATTGTAGGAGACAAATAAACGTGATGCAATAAACAAATGAATGTAATACATTTTGAAAACAGAATAACAAACGAATATAAATCCATACCAGCCAGCATTATTTTTGTATGTATTTCTGACCAAGGAGATTACTTATCAGCCGCCCCTTGTATATTGTTTCTGTTATCATTTGTTATGTTGTAGTTATCATTTCTTAACCAAGCTTGCAACGAGTAACATGTTCAAGAACATTTTATTTTTTATTTTTGGTAAGTTTTCTTTGTTTTATTTAATCTGTAAATTAATACATACAGTCACGCCTGTTTCCCGTAGGGGTAGGCCGAGACCACGAACTTCCACTTGCTACGATCCTGACATATTACAAACTTTGCTTCCCTTAATCTCATAACATTCTTCATACATGCTCTCAGGTTTTGGGTACTCCTGACCTGTCCTTTTTCCAGAATATCACTGATTTGATCGGACTACGTTCTCTGAGGTCTTCCCTTTCCCACTTTTCCATCCACTCTCCCTTCATACACCCTTTTTGTAAATCTGCTTTCACCCATTCTCTCTACATGCCCAAACCATCTTAACATACCCTTCTCAATTGTCATCACTACATCTTTATTCACACCGAACTTCTCTCTTATCGCATTATTCGTCACTCTGTCTCTCAAAGTCACACCACACATACTTCTCAACGCTCTCATTTCCACTGCATTCACTCTACTTTGGTGTTTCTTTTGCCACACCTAACTTTCACTACCATACATAAGTGTCGGCACTAGCACTCCTCTATGTACTGCCAGTCGTGCTTTTTGTGACACTTTGCGGCTGCTCATAAAAGCGTGGAGTGCCTCATTCACTCGATTTCCAGCATTCATTCTCCTTTCAATATCTTCCTCATACTTTACCGTCCCTAGTAAACAAAGTCCTCAGATACACAAAATCTTTGACTTGTTCCAACCTCACTCCATCGACCTTTATTTGACAATCAGTCATACGCTCTAATACCATCATTTTGGTCTTACTTACATTCATTTTCATTCCTTTCCTCTCAAAAGATCTGTACATAATAGTTACCATCTTCTGCAATCCCTCAGCCGACGACGCAAGTAAAACCTGGTCATCGGCGTAGAGAAGACAATTGACGACTAACCCATTCATTCTCAACCCACATTCATCATCCTAACCAATATTATAAATGCGAAAGTAACTCTGTCTCTCTGTCTCTTTGTCTGTCTGTTTGTTACATCTTCACGCAAAAACCGCCCTACCGATCATGGTGAAACTTGACAAAAAGATAGCTTGAACATCCGGGAATAACATAGGCTACTTTTTATCCCGGAAAACAGCAAAAATCCCGCGGGATAACGATAAATTTCCTCCAAGCCATTGATAATTAGCGAACCATTACGCCACCGGAAGGAAAGAGGGGGGCTCAGAGGGCGCAGCCAGCCAAAACAAATTCCGTACGTTAAGTAAGTAAGAAAAAGTAAATCACTACGCTGGCGCTGCAGTTAGCAGATTTCTTAGTGGGCATAGCCCCCCTGTAATAAAAATAATCCAAAAACATTATCTAGACTTCCAGGCCATCATTCCTGAGAATGGCTTCCCAAATTAAATAGACCTAAACGCATGGGATAATGGACAGTTAATTGTTATACAAAACTTATGTCTCTACTTAGTTTCCCCCTTAGATCCCCCCTCTTTCCTTCCGGTGGCGTAGTGGTTTGCTACTTATCAATGGCTTGGAGGAAAGAGTAGTATTTGTGTTATTTTTATGGCGGGGGCTGCACCCCCTGAGCCTCCCTCTTTCCTTCGGTGGCGTAGTGGTTCACTACTTATCAATGGCTTGGAGGAATGAGTAATGTTTGTATTCTTTTGATGGCGGGGGGCTGCGCCCCCCGAGCCCACCTCTTTCCTTTCTGTGACGTAGTGGTTCGCTACTTATCAATGGCTTGGAGGAATGAGAAGTGCTTGTTTTCTTTTTATGGCGGGGGCTGCGCCCCTCGAGCCCCCCCTCTTTCCTTCCGGTGACATAGTGGTTCGCTACTTACCAATAGGTCGGGGGAATGAGTAGTGCTTGTATTATTTTTATGGCCGGGCTGCGCCTGCTGCTGCAGCTGCTGCTCTTTACTTGCTACAGTTGAGTGGTCCGCTACTAATGAATATTCTGGAGGCAATAACGTTTTACACTTCTTGTTGCGGGGGGCTGTCTGAAAGAGGGCCCCGGCAGTACAGGAACCAAACGGATATGAAAATAAAATTTATGTATGCTCTAATGATCCTCTACTTGAATAAAGGCACTTTTTTCTGTAAAATTTAAAATCCATTGCTATATCTTTGTTCCTACTACACACAATAATGAGGTACTATTAGTAAACACCAAAGAGTTTGTGCATATGTACTGTTCTGGAGTAAGGTCAAAACTGTAGATCTATGGGTAAAACAAATGTCATAGTGGCAGAAGCGTTTACTTCATATCACGTTTGTTGTTATTCGAATAATTGTATTTTTTGCTCTCTCTCTATAGTTATTTCTTTAAGGACCTGACGACTACTGTGATTTTGCTTGTGCGATGCCGATAATTGCACTCTAGATCGGATTTACAATTTCGGCTACACGATTACGGATGACAGCATCAAGACTTAACAGTGGCATCAATAATGATCGTATTGTGTGTTAGAAGAAGACCTAATGATTTTATTTGTATAACAGTGAATTTTAAATGAATAAATGACAAAATAATATACATTATGCTGTTTTACTATATTCTTTCTTTCTTAAGTCTCTAAAAATAGCTAAATATCCATTAAAAAGAGATTCAATTGATCGTTTTCGCTGCAGAACCGTTTCACTACAAATGTCATATTGACATACAATACATCCGACAAAGAATTCAATATGAAATGTATTAAGAGAAGGTTTCACGGAATTGCGCGAACTGAATCGTTGTTGATCGTATGACTGTAGAACCGTATCACTGCAAATGTCACATTGACGTACCATACATCTGCCAAGGAAATCATTGTAAATTTAGTTGTGAAAAGGTTCCTCGGGGGGTACGCGATTCCATTTTCTGAAATTATCGTTATCCCGCGGGATTTTTGCTGTTTTCCGGGATAAAAAGTAGCCTATGTTATTCCCGGATGTTCAAGCTATCTTTTTGTCAAGTTTCACCATGATCGGTAGGGTGGTTTTTGCGTGAAGAGGTAACAAATAGACAGACAGAGAGACAGAGAGAGACAGAGAGACAGAGTTACTTTCGCATTTATAATATTAGTTAGGATGGTACGGAACCCTTCATGCGCGAGTCCGACTAGCACTTGGCCGGTTTTTATTTATTATATATTTCCAAAAAACGAATCGACAAAAAATACATATTATAATAAACCTGCTCACAAAATTTCACGAGAATCAGTGGAAAAATGTGATTTGTAGATGAGAAGAGCCGGACAGCCGGACATCTGAACAGGCGGCGGACACACAAAGAAATTTTGTCTAAGCGGAAACTGAAACGCTTCGCTCGCTTCATGCACTTGGTCTCTTAACTTCATTGAACAATGGTTTGCATTTTTTTAGGGTTCACTTTGTTGTCCGTCTGTCTGTCTGTCCGCCGTCCGACTCGCACTTGGCCGTTTTTTTTATATACGACGAGAAAGGCAAACGAGCAAGTGGGTCACCTGATGGTAAGTGATCACCACTGCCAATAAACACCCGCAACCCCGGAGGGTTTGCATATGCGTTGCCAACCTAGAGAGCTAAGATGAAATGCCTCTTGTGCCCGTAATTACATCGGCTGTCTTACTCTCCACACCGGAACACAACAGTGCAAGCACTGCTGCTTAGGGACAGGATTAGCGAGTAAGATGGTGGTAGCGACCCGGACGGACCTCGCACAAGGTCCTACCACCCGCAAAATGTATTATTAAATTATGTAAAGTCAAGCGTAAAAATATGGGTGTTTACAACTTACTCAAAAATATGTCACATGGTGGTGGATTAATTCGATACTTACATATTTTTACAGTTGACCATACAGTTTGTAAGCACTTGAGTAGTGTGAGTATAATTCGGGTTTTAGGCATGCTTCGGCTGTCTAGCTACAGAGGGTCGAGCACGAGTTTGTATGACGTTTGGAACAGCGCCCGCCCGTGAGCGTATTTCGAACTAAAATTTAGTATGAGGTTTCTCGATTTCAACACAATAACGTAACGTTACGCAGGATTCGAAAAATCGTGTTTGGCCTGCAGGCAATTTATATTCCCGTCCTGTGCCCTAAGCACGACTTGTCGAATCCTGCGTCACGTAAAATCGAATAGTAAACTATAACGAGTTTGTATGACGTTTGGAACAGCGCCCGCCCGTGAGCGTATTTGGAACTAAAATTTAGTATGAGATTTCTCGATCTCGATACGATAACCGTAACGTCACGCAGGATTCGACAAGTCGTGCTTAGGGCACTGACAAGTCTCAAAAACTCATGTAACCACCCATTCGTAATATCGTAATGTCAACCCCGAATGACCTGTGGTTACACACAGACAGTTATCACATGAACAAGTAGAATGTCATTATTAATTTGATAACCTTAATCAGCAGGTCTCCATCTCGTGTCTTCACACACCGACCCGTTCTTTAGAAGAGACTACACATATGTATCTCAATATGATGCTTTCTACAAGGTCCATTGGCTCACAAGTGGCTTGTCCTGGAGTTCAGCATTCCTAAAGTGTGACGATGAGGACTCCTTAATTTTCTACCCAAAAATGGCGGGAGAATGGAACGTCGTGAAAAGCCTGGTTTCAACAATGAATACTACACCCAACGTCAGCGAGATCTTTGTCGGTATGCATTATGCAGTCGACTTGGATCAGTTCATAACAGTTAACGGAGATGGTAGTGCCCATTTTTTGACCCTTGTATTAATTACCTTAATTCGTTTATTATGAAAACAAACAAATATCTTTTATTTGTAATTTTGCTGTTTAAAGCGTTTCCCAGACTGGCGCGATCAGCGGTGGTGGCCTACCGCTAAGTACCGCGTTCTGACTGCGTCGACGCCGCCTCAGTATGGACCATGCCGAGGACTAGAGTCTGGCAATCGAAAGTTGAACCTCGTAGTTATTTCACTGGCAACACTTTGCCTCTATGTGTATTTATCTGAGGTGTCATGTCGTGTGTCAAATTGAAATTTATCTGAGAAAATTGCGGCTGTGTGAGTGACCCTGTGTTACCCTGTCATGATTTTTTGAAATTGCCGCTTTTTTCCTGGTTCAGCTTTCGTTGGCCAGACTCTACCAGCGTATACAACTGACCGCTACCGTGATCGCGGCGGCCGTTTGGGAAACGCATAAGAGTACCTACACATATTATTATATTCTTTGGTTAAGAGGATAACAGAACAGAGAGCTTCTATAAGTACATAGACTACAGATAGTGAAATAATCGAATCACTCACGTATGTCAGTCGAGTATAGCCCAACATGTTTCGGACTAAATCGTAGTCTTTCCTCTAAGAGCACACGCTGCGGAAGTACAAAATGAAAACTTATTTGCAGGTATACGAAATCCAAGTCCCGTTGTAAATGACAACGATTCACCCATAGAAGATGAGGTCGGTTTGTGTGTTACGATGGATATATACAATGGGACATACAAGCTACGCGATTGTTCTGGCTGTCCAACTACTGTGCAGCTTTTTGTATGTAGAAAGAAAGCCTCTGTGGTTGAAGCCTGTCCCACCATAGATCTTGGTAATTATAATTAGATTAGATTTAGAAAGAGAATTGTGAGCTGTAGACTTGTATCTACACTAATGTGTATTGTGGTATTCACTTAGAGACGAAAATCGTCGGGTATTTCGATTTGCGTAGCGTCTCGAAACTCCTGTCTGGCTAGCACGACTGGCCGCAATTTTGTTTGTCGCGCGAGATTATACATATTACCCGTCCCGTTGCATCTTGAGTGGTAGAAAAGGACGGGCGGTTGTGTTGAACCTACTGGGACTCAATTACTAACAAACACAAGACTACTCTTGACCAAGGCGGTTGCAAAATGATTTGTTCTGATTTTACATCTTGATATCTAATATTATAGGGTTTGAATCAAGTAACTAATAAACGCGTCGAGTATTGCTTAAAATACGGTTCTGAATACTTGTAGACGACGCGTATTAATTTTGTATTCACATTAAGTAGTACCTACTTCTAATTAAGAAAATAATTTTAGTTTTGCATGTTAAAATAGTACCTAGTAACGCCATCTGTTACGAAATTAGTGTAACTTTATTGTTGCCAAATAAATCTGTCGGAGGGCGCTCGCATCGCTCGTGTTGACTTGAATTTACCTTAAATCTATTTTTTAATTCTCAAGTAGTTGCTTTCTTTCCCATACACGTGCCACGCGAACTCTCTCGATTTTTGCCAAAAAGTGGAGTTTTATTTCATTTTCGGAACCAGTATGCTACAATAAGCTGTTCCTACGAACCGGATAATAATTACTAGTGCCAATTTAATGCTAAATGTTTAATACACCCCCGAAAATGGTTCTGACTCGGCAACGCGCTCGCGAATTAGCTAATCAAACCGTGACTAAATCAGAGTCAGACCTATCTAAAATAAAGCAAGAAGAGAGTGTTCCGCCATTAATTCCATTAGCCGTGCAACCACCAGCTCAACCTAAAGTCTTACCTCCGCCTTCTGCCGTCGGTAGCATCAAATCTAAAAGATCGACGGCATCTTCGCTGGCAAGACGCAAGCAGCTGGAATTAAAAGCAGCCGAAGCTAAGGCCCGCATTCAGATGGAGTTGATAGACAAGCGTCTTGAAGCTGATCTAGCACAAGTCGACTTAGAGGACGAGGAAGTAGACTCACAAGGTCCAGTAGAATCCATCAACGTCTACGACCGCCACGACGATGTTCCTGATCGAGTATCAGACTGGCTGAATCAAGAACAGCATCAGGATGTACTTGAGCACCGCCCGCCTACGCCTGTGCAACCGGAGCCGGTCGCGCCTGCCGCCGACCGTGCAGCCCCACCGCCGGCACAGCACCAGCACACGGACACCGCCCACAGCATTCTGCAGCTGGCTAATACTTTAAAGGACATGATGGAACAATCCTCATCGAGACGCGAAGATCGTTTGCTCAGCCGCCTCGCCATTCCCAGAGACCTTCCTGTGTTCAGTGGTGATTGTATCGAGTGGCTACACTTTAAAAACGCATACGACGAGTCGTCGTCCACCTGTAATTTTACAGACCACGAGAACCTTTCCAGACTACGACGAGCACTTAAAGGAGAGGCCAAAGAAGCAGTCACAGACCTTCTGATAGGTAACACTTCGCCCGCAGCCGTGATGGAATCACTCGAACTCAAATTTGGACGATCGGAATCTATAATACTTAATATTACATCACAGCTGCGTAAGTTGCCACCATTACCTACTTTTTATCAACAAGATTTGATAAACTTCGCTATGAAGGTAAACAATTGCATAGCAATTATTAATGCACTTAAACAAAATGACCATTTACGCAACCCAGAGCTCGCGTCAGCTGTTGCCTCTAAGCTGCCGAGCACCTTGTTAGGTAAATGGACCGACTTTGCTTATGATAAGCTTCGAGCTGGCGAATCTAAGCTGGAGCTGTTGGCACAATTTCTGAAGCGAGAAGCTGAAATGATTACAGTTGCTGGAGCTACCCCGCCTCGTGAATACAAAAAGCCTGTACTGACCGAGCCGCCAGCCAAACGACCAGATGATAAAAATCGCTATTCACGCCCCATATTCACCACTATGCACACTGATACACAAATGTGTAAATTTTGTAATAAAGACTCGCACACCCTACCCGATTGCCGTGTTTTTAAACGCGCGATGCGCAGAGATAAGTGGAAGTTTATAAAATCTCAAAAACTCTGTTTCGTATGCCTTATTGCGCGTCATAACATAGAAACATGCACTGCGCCTGTGTGCGACGTCGACAGTTGTGGCTTGTTACATCATCGCTTACTACACTGGAAGAAGCCAATAACTGTCGTGCCAGCAGAAGAGGCAAGCGCGAGCGAGCCGAGCCCGCCGCACGCGCCAGCCGATCCGCGCGCTCCGCCGGCGCTCCTCCACTCGCCGCCCGCGCCGCCGCCGCGCGCTCCGGCCGATGCTACGGTAGCACACGTCGCGGCACCCGATGACTTCATGCCGGCACCCGAAGGTGATGTTATGCTCAAAGTGGTGGAAGTTAAGCTACGCGGACCCGGTGGAGAAGTGCAAACATACGCGCTGCTTGACGATGCCGCGTCGGTATCCATAATAGACTCGGACTTAGCGGACCAATTGGGCCTCAAAAGTGAAAGTGCAAGTGACATAAAGTTTATTGATGCTTTCGGTCTAGAAGTGTTTCAGTCGGACGCGCCACGGGTGCGGGCTAATATTTCTGGACAAGACGGTAACGTTTTTGATATTAATTTACGAAAGGTTACAAAATTACATTTGCCTGCGCAGAACTTATCGATTGTAAACAAAATTTCCTGTACAAATTTGTCTAAAATTAAAAATGTCGTTTGTAATAAACGTGTTGTACCGCGTATACTTATAGGTGAGGATAATTATTTTGTTATTGCTCCACTGGAAGTCATTCATGGCAACAAGAACTCACCGTATGCAACCCGCTGTCACCTGGGCTGGTCCATCCACGGCTACTGTGGTCGCGCTCACTCCTCCGCGTCCCAGGTAAGTCACCATGTATGCCATCTCGCTCATTCTAATAATGGGATCGACAGTACATCGCAAGATATCAATGCACTTAACGAGCTTATTAAGCATTCCTTTAGTTTAGACTCCACAGGAATTTCAACCGTAAGCCGTGAGAATTCGGCACATTTGCGCGCTGTACAAATTTTAGACGACACAGCCCGGCAAATAGGCAACCGATGGGAAGTAGGCTTGCCATTTAAAGACGACCATATTACAATGCCCGATACTTATAAAAATGCGCTATTTCGGATGCAGTCATTAATACATAAGTTCGAGAAAGACAGCGCGTACGCCCATAGGTACGGAGTAGAAATAAACAAGTTGCTAACGGAAGGTTACGCTCGAGAGTTGCACGATAATGAACCCTCAGTCAAGCCCGTATGGTTCATTGCTCATTTTGGAGTGCAAAACCCGAACAAACCGGGTAAATTGAGATTAGTTTTCGATGCGGCATCGAAAGTAAACAACACCTGTCTTAACGATTACCTATTGACGGGGCCTGATTTATACAATTCACTTTTAGGTATCATGTTGAGATTCCGCGAAAATGAATTTGTTATTATAGGTGACATAAAGGACATGTTTTTGCGTATCAAAATTCGGCCTGAAGATCAACATGTCTTTCGATTTTTATGGCAAGAGTCCGCTAACGCTCCCATTAAAACATATGTTATGCAAAGTTTAAGTTTCGGCGCCACTTGCTCTCCGTTTATTGCGCAATATATAAAAAATAAAAATGCGCTTAAATACGAAGACCACTATCCCGAAGCCGTTCAAGTCATAATTAATTCCCATTACATGGACGATTGCTATTATTCGACAAGTAGTGAACAAAATGCCATTCAATTAATTAAGGACATAACGTTTGTGCATAAACAGGGCGGCTTCGAGATTCGTGGATGGTCTAGCAATAGTAAACAGGTTCTGCAAGCGATTCCCGCTGACGCGCTCGCGCAATCAGCTGTTTTATTTAAGGACGGAGCTACGAACTTGACTGAGCGCACTCTCGGGTGGATGTGGCATCCCGATGACGACACATTTAGTATTAAGGTGTCAGTCGATCGCATTCCACCTGAAATTTTAAACGGTAGCGTAGCACCGACAAAAGCAAAAATGCTTAGTATAATTATGTCTATTTACGACGTACACGGTTTCCTATCGCCCTTTACAATAAAAAGTAAAATTTTATTTCAAGACGTACATCGAAGTGGCGTCGATTGGAAATGCCGCATCCGACCAGAGGAGCACTCGCGCTGGGTTTCGTGGCTCGTCGAGTTGAAGCAGCTGGAGTCGCTGCGCATCCCGCGATGGCTCCTCCGCGCCGCCGCCTGGTCGCCGTGCTACCCTTCCACGTCCGCGTCGTCGTCTTCTGATGAGGTTATAGAAACTCAGCTTCATATTTTTTGTGATGCATCGATCAAAGCCTTTGCCACGGTGGTATACTGGCGGTTTGTGCGCGCTGATGGCTGTGTGCTTGTTTGCCTGGCAGCTAGTAAAAGTCGAGTAACTCCGTTGCGCCCGGTATCGATTCCGCGGCTAGAGCTGCAAGGGGCATTGATGGGTTCCCGTTTGGCGCAAACTATAGCCACGGAACACAAAGACGTACAGTCAGGTAAGCGTTACTTCTGGACTGACTCGAGCACCGTTCTCCAATGGATTCGTAGCGACCCCAGGAACTATAAAGCTTACGTTGCTCACAGGCTCGGAGAAATCGATGAGCTTACTAGCATAAATGAATGGCGCTACGTACCATCGGCTCTAAATATAGCTGACGTAGCCACGAAGACGGAGTCTTCCCCCCTCAACTGTGACGACTTATGGTTTCAGGGTCCCGCATTTCTTCGCCAGCCAGAGGACCACTGGCCGAGGGACTTAAAATGCGCTAAAATGGTTGAAGAGGCTACCTGTGAAGAAAGGAATATTAATTTAATAACAACAGAAAATAAATACTTACCTGTACCTGACGAAGAAAGATTCTCTAGTTGGGTTAGACTCGTACGAACTGCTGCAAGAGTAGTATATTACGTCAGAAAGTTGAAGCTGAAAATCAAAGACAAAAACAAAGAGAAAACAAAGGAAATAGTACTAAACACAGAAATGATGAATATTGCTGAAATAAATATATTTAAAAAATGTCAAACTGATACCTTTGCTACAGAGATCGCTTGTTGCGCTACTGGCAAACCGCTGCCATTGAATAGCCGTCTACTTAAATTAACACCGTACTTGGATGCGCATGGTGTTCTTCGTGTTGGTGGCCGCATAGACAACGTTGAAGGCATCGAACGTGCAACCATACGACCCCTTATACTAGACGGCAAACATAAAACTACTCGTTTGCTGGTCGAGCACTACCATAGACGCGCTATGCACATAGCGCACGAACACGTCGTTAACGAGCTCCGACAACAATTTTGGATTGTCAACCTGCGGCCTACAGTGCGTGGCGTCGCGGCGCGCTGTCAGGTGTGCCGCCACCGCCGCGCGGCGCCACGCGCGCAGCGCATGGGTGATCTGCCTGCTGCACGTCTGCAGCACAATCGTCGTCCATTTTCATTTACCGGACTAGATTTTTTTGGCCCAATGGAAACCACTATCGGTCGAGGAAGACAGAAAAGATACGGAATGCTGTTTACATGCCTCACCGTGCGTGCCATCCACATTGAGCTAACTGAATCGCTTAGCACTGACTCGGCTATAATGGGTCTGAGACGGATGGCGGCCCGTCGAGGCACGCCCACTGTTATTTATTCTGACAACGGAACAAACCTCCGTGGAGCCGACACCGAACTTAAGAAGAGCCTGAGCCAGCTGAACGCTGACAGATTGCGTGAAGATGGGTCTGTGCGCGGCATAGAGTGGCGTTTTATACCTCCAGGAGCTCCAGAAATGGGTGGGGCGTGGGAGAGAATGGTCCGTACGGTAAAAACAGCCCTGAAGGTTATACTGAAGGAGCGCGCACCGCACCCGGAGACCCTGTCCACACTGATGACTGAGGTGGAGGCTTTAGTGAACAGCCGTCCCATTACACACGTCTCGACTGATCCGAGCTATCCAGAAGCTCTCACCCCGAACCATTTTATCATTGGCAGTTCGTCAACGGGACCCCTCTTCGGTAAGTACGACAATTCCGATCTTTGTCTCCGCAAGAGATGGCGCGTAGCTCAACGACTCACCGATATGTTCTGGGTAAGGTGGACAAAAGAGTATTTACCTACGCTCTTGCCTAGACAGAAGTGGAGCAAAGAATCGCGGTCTTTACAAGTAGGTGATTACGTGGTACTTGTCGATCCCAATTTAGAACGGGGGTCCTGGCGGCACGGGGTAGTGAGCGCAGCGCACGCTGGACGTGACGGCCGCACGCGGGTGGTAGACGTGCGCACACGCTTAGGACTGTTACGAAGACCTGTCACACGCGTCGCCTTACTAACCCCAGTTGATCAGTAGTGCTTTACTAGCACTAAAGGGGGAGAATGTAGACGACGCGTATTAATTTTGTATTCACATTAAGTAGTACCTACTTCTAATTAAGAAAATAATTTTAGTTTTGCATGTTAAAATAGTACCTAGTAACGCCATCTGTTACGAAATTAGTGTAACTTTATTGTTGCCAAATAAATCTGTCGGAGGGCGCTCGCATCGCTCGTGTTGACTTGAATTTACCTTAAATCTATTTTTTAATTCTCAAGTAGTTGCTTTCTTTCCCATACACGTGCCACGCGAACTCTCTCGATTTTTGCCAAAAAGTGGAGTTTTATTTCATTTTCGGAACCAGTATGCTACAATAAGCTGCCGACGCGGCAGAACTGTGAATACAAAATTAATACGCGTCGTCTACAATACTCTTTTTGTCTTTAAATGTACCTAGGTATTTTCCCACAATTTTCGCCATTGTCATCACCAAGGCAAGAACATGGAATTAACTTGAAATCATAATTTTTCAAAATGGTTCGCGGGGGTAAAAACATCTTCAAAGAAACGACTAAAAAGTATAGATGAAAAAAGCAAGTAATTTTTTGAAGTTTTTTTTCTTATTATCAAATTTTCAGGTTACGAAAATGTGATAGGGACTGGAAAATGTTATAAAATCCACCAGAATAAGAAGAATGAAACGTGGAAAATGGCAATGGAAACATGTTTTGCTGAGGGCGGTTACTTGGCGATAGTTAAAAACTCAGATGAAGCAGACATTTTAAGGAACAAACTAAGTTTGTACAACACAGATTATTTTGTAGGCTTCCGAAGAATAGTTGCAGACGGTGATTTCTACACGGTAAAAGGTAAGAATGCCTGAAGGGTACGACGTTTAATATACTTAACCTTGTACTTGAGACCTTCATAGCACTTTACTTAATTTTTAGGGTTCCGTATCTCAAAAAAAAAAACAGAACCCTTATAGGATCACTTTGTTGTCCGTCTGTCTGTCTGTCTGTCTGTCAAGACCCTTTTTCTTTGGAACGCGTGGAGGTAGCATGCTGAAATTAATATCAAATACTCAAGCCTGCGGTCCCTTGAAGCTGTGAAAAAATCAACCTTTTAAGTGAACGCAACCAAAAGATACAGTAATTAATAAAAAGGCCATTTCCATACAAATTGCCGAAATCGGAAAACCTACAGGGTACTTCCAGATGTCCTAGAAACTTGAAATTTGGTATGAAGGTAGCTTTTATAGCACAATTACTCCGGAAAGTCTCAAAATCTTAAATTTTTGTGTCACCGGATCGCGACAGGGGAAACTACGAGTAAAAAGCTTGTAGAAAGCACCGGCGAATTTTAGACTCAAAACCGGCCAAGTGCGAGTCGGACTCGCGCACGAGGGTTCCGTAGAAAGATTTTAACGCTTTTCTCCAGTGTTTTAAGAAGTCCAGTGTTAGCAGAGCCCTGCTCTTAAGTAAAATGTACGCAGTGTGGGGTCATCTTATATTGGTCTGCGAAATTTACAGACAGACATAAAAAAATAAGATTCTGGGAGTTTTTAGGGTGGTTGTGCTATAAGAGCTACCTTCATACCAAATTTCAAGTTTCTAGGATAACTGGATAGGACAGGACAGGATAACCTTTAGGTTTTTGGATTTCGTCAATTTGTATCGAAATAGCCTTTTTGATGACCGTATCTTTTGATTGCGTTGACGTAGAAGGTTGATTTTTTCACAGCTTCAAGGGACCGCACGCAGGCTTGAGTATTTGATATTCATTTCAGCATGCTACCTCCACGCGTTCCAAAGAAAAAGAGTCTTGAGAGACAGACAGACAGACGGACAATAAAGTGATCCTATAAGGGTTCCGTTTTTCCTAGTGAGGTGCGGAACCCTAATAAAACACTTAACTTAAAAACTTGTATTGTTTCAGGTGATAAATTTGATGAAACGTCTTATATACGGTGGAACCATAACGTAACATTCGACACAAAAGATGATTGTGGCGTGATTTACCATGCTAATGGGTATTTGAACACAATGACTATATCTTGTGACACACCATCGCCATTTGTGTGTGAAATGGCAACGAAGCTCTATACTTGGAGCGTTTTCAAAAGTCATTTATCACATGTGTGTGATGATGATGAACGCAAAAATGCGATGCAGGAACATATTGTGATGAATAATGATAAAGTGTTTGTGACCATCTCAAATAAGCATTAATTTCCCGGTAAATTTGTTAACCATTGTATTAAAGACAATATCAATATCGGACTGTTTTAATCTTAGAGAAGACAGACAATTTGATGTTAATCTTTGCATTATATTTTTAGTAGTTTTCAAAGGGGACGAGGTCACACGTACCTGCACGTACAGAGGGTCGAGCACGACTTTACGAATGCTGCGTAACGTAAAATCGAATAGTAAACGTTGTCGAGTTTCTATGACGTTTGGAACAGCGCCCGCCCGTGAGCGTACTTGGAACTAAAATTTAGTATGAGGTTTCTCGATCTCGATACGATAACCGTAACGTTACGCAGCATTCGTAAAGTCGTGCTCGACCCTCAGGACACGTTTACGCTCATGTCAAAATTTGTTAAATACATTCCTCCAAAGAACTAAGATCAGGTCCCTTAGAAAAGTTGTTAACGTATGTGAGATATTATGCAGCAGAAGCAGAGCATTATTCAAACTACACCAAAAAGAGTGAACTAATGTTGTTTAAAGCCAGAAATAAAATGCCAGCGGTAGTTCCTCCAGTAATGTTAAATAATATAGCTCTTAAACATGTAATAGTAGTTTATGCAACAGCTACATAATGAGGGTCCTTAAAACACGAGTGTGTTTTTATGAAACGAGGCGAAGCTGAGTTTCATAATAGATCGAGTGTCGGGAACGGCTGCTAGTTTACTTAGCTCTTAGGTACTACTACTATCATAGCAAAGTACCTAAAGATGGATTGTGTCGGTAACCGTTCACCTGTCCCTAGGGGCGTGTAACACAGAAGTAGAGATGCAACGGATAGTGGTTTGGCCGGATACCGGATACCGGATAACTGGCCGTCGCGACCGCGGGTTATCCGGTATCCGGCCGCCGAATATCCGGCCGAAACATAGCAGTGATCCAGTGGGAGTTAAATGTGGAATACCGCGGGGATCTATACTGGATCCTTTATTGTTCTCAATCTACGGCAACGACATTAGTAATATTGGTTTATCAGCACAAGTAACTTTAAACGCTGACGATACTTGTTTATTTTATTTTGGATGTAATCTTTTGAACTTGATAAATGAGGCACAGACTGATTTACACAGGTTCAGCATTTGGTGTCAAAGTAATTTCTTGACAATAAATACAATTAAAATTTCATATATGATTTTTGCAGCCAAGAATAAAAAAATAGCACAGCACCCCCCTCTAATGATTAATAGCGAAACTATATGTCGATCTAGTGAGGAGAGATATCTTGGTTTGTTGTTGGATGACAAACTAAACTGGAAAAGTCATATCCAAAAGGTAAAATCAAAATTGTCATCTTTGACTGGAGCAATAAAAAACTGTGTAGGCTGCATACCTCACAAAGCTCGTGTAATGATATACAACTCACTAGCGAAATCTCATCTGGATTATCTTATTGAAGTGTGGGGCTGTGCGGCCAAAACGAACCTTTAATGTCTACAAAGATCTCAGAATAGGCTAATAAAAACCCTGTTTAATTATGATCGCTTAACAAGAACAAAATTACTATTTGCAAAGACAAAGCTATTCAGTTTAATGTCGAACAAACTTATGTATATTCGACTTGCATGCTCGTCAAAAAGATTTTAAGAAAGGAAATACATTCACAACTAACATTTACGAAAATAACATTTAAGCATAATCTGAGGAACACGAACAAAATAAAACTATTTAGACATAGAACTGGCTACGGTAAAAGAAATATTTTATCAGAGGGGGCGCAGATTTACAATAACCTGCCAAAAGATACTAAAAAATGTGAATCTTTATGTCTGTTTAAAGCTAAGTTAAAAAAGTATATACAAGATTCTTTATACTAAGATTTTAGTTGGATTACGTTAGCATTTAAGAATATTTTTGTATCTCATCTAAGTGAACTGTATGTTCTTTTGAGAATAATTGTCTTTAAACCGAAACTTTTTTGCCTAAAATCCCTTCTTCTTCTTCAGCCATTCTCAACCTGCAAGGTGTAGGCCTCTTTCAGTTTATGCCATTTTTCCCGGTTCTGAGCAGTGTCCAACCACTTCGTTCCCGCCAGTCACTTGATATCGTGGTACCAACGCATCTGTGGTCTTCCTCTATGATACCTCTAAAATACCCAAATGGAGTAAATTCGACGGCGCGCGGGCGCGATGGGCGGTGCAGGTTGCAACGTGTTTCTACTTGTAAGCATGTTGTAGCCGTTGTAGAGGCATGTTGTAGCCGTTGTAGGCAAATTTTTGATTACTTTGTGGTTTGATATTAAGTTAAGTACCAAAATTTTCTCCTTATAATTAAGTACCGATATCCGTTGCATCCCTACACAGAACCTTCCCTCGCGATCAGTCCCTCACGCCAAACTAGTGTTTAGGGGCACTAAATAACTTGGGCCTAAGACTTAGTTTTTGTATACTGCTTTGTGTGTAGCTTAAGGTAGCTTTGTAGTTAAGGTGCGCTTACACGGACTATTAAAATTAATCAACTCCATGAAATATGACGTTATGAAAGTCAATCTTGATATTGCACAGCTATGTAGTTTCTGATTATTGACAATGTTATCTATAGCAGAAAAATGATAGACTTGCTTGTAACACGCAACAAGTAAGTTTAGCATTTTTCTCCTAAAGTTGACATTATCATAAACATAAATTCGACTTATATACGTGAGCGATCCGTTTTATTTCGCTACGTCATTACTTACATGTGTTTTTTCCTTATTAATAAATATAATTTATTTACATAATAAAAGCAATTTACAATGACATTAAATTTCAGCTAAAACTGAATAGCGATGCTGATTCTTTGAGAGAAAACTGCCAGCCCTTTGGTCACAAATAAGCTTGTAAGCGCCGGTACCCCAAGGACCCAAGGTTTCAAACCAGAATCCTTATTAGTCTCCGAATTGCTGAGAAACCGAGGAACGTGTGTGATGGTTTGACTGTTAATTGATTCATATAGCGCCCTATCGTATCGAAAGACTTAGGATAAATGGAATACATAATTGGAAAGTTAAAAGCAACACTGCCGATTTTTCCTCCGTATTTCTCCAGATTCCTCCACTAATTATTCCAGATCGATCCAACTGTTGACTGGCAATTATTTCTCAAAAAAACTCGTGAAAGTACACCTCTTCGTTAGGTACCTACATACTTGCTATACTTTTGGTCCTGTCCTGCGTAGATAGCTCTTGACTTGACTTTCTTTATGGCTGACCTAAGCTTTGGATCATTTTCAGTCAGTTGATTCTAGAACAGGCTGTTAATTATCACGTTCTGTTTAAGCACGCAAATTTAAGAGATGCATTAAGTACTTAAATAAATTAGCTGCAAAGAAACTGCATACTTATATTATAATATACATTTATGGTATTTTTAATTCAGTTAACTTAAAACGCGCCTTGTTGTATTTAAATAAAATAAAAAACTATTTATCATCACCAAATTATATTACATGGTAATGAAATATTTAACTGGTAATGTATCGCCCTCTGTTATCAATTGTGTTAATTATTTCTCATGTGTAAGGGCAATAGAGCAACGCCATCTAGTTACAACGCATTGAAGCTTTAAATCCGCCAGACAGGGTTCTGAGTTCTTTCAGAAGATACTAGTTATAGAGATGCCCTCAGAGATGGCGCTAGCAGGTTAGTTAAAATTGTTTGAAACAGTTTCTGCTAGTGCTAGTATTATAGTAATGGAGTCTAGCTGGCTATTGGATTACATGGCGTCGGTTAATCAGCCTCCAGCCATGTTAAGAGCTAAGGTGACTCCTGTGGGTATGTTTAACCAGCTGACTCTAGCTACTAACTACTAGGAACTACTGAATGAAGAAGTGTAGTACCTACTGAAATATTATCAGTGTATTCTTTATAATCTTGTATGACATTCTGTTATCGTCTATCTAAATCTAAACGTATGTATGTCTGTAGTAGTAAGTCATGCTCATCGTGCCTAAATCGCTTTGGATTTGTAACCATGTTATTCGCTCTAACCTCTAACCATGTTATACATAAACCTATTTTAACTAAAATGCCGTTAAAGTTCGTTTGTCCTTTTTTGTCACATTGGCATTCCCGTTAGTAAGAAGAAGACAAAACCTATTTTAGCTAATGGAGGCTTGAGTGACGTTTATGAATAAGGCCCTGGACTTTATTATTTACCTACTATTTTTATACTCATTAAAAAAAAGTACCCAGAAACCACAGAAAAATGTCACTGTACTTACAGCAGGTGACACCACACGGAATGTCAAGGATCCAGCTTCGGTTCCCGGGGTAGCCTAAGCTTTTCTATTTTTTTTTGTTTCAGTGAGTACATATAATAAGTTAAAAAGGTATGTGAGAGACCCCACTCAATCAACTATAGTCGCAAAACTCTTTTTCTGTTCATAATAAAGGTAAAATAAATAACTGTGAACAACGTCCAGTCTTTAAATCTACGTTTATTTATTTTAATGACTGTGAGAGCTTAAAATACAATAACATACACTAAGCGTTATACTAAAATACTTAATTTAAGATTTTAAAAACTTAGTCCAACTAAAACTACTGCGGCTAGCAGGGTCACACAGCCGAAGTTTATCTCTGCCTTGTTATTATCTATTTTATTGTTTAAATCATCCGATTTCTTGATGCTGTCTTCAATTCTCAGGGGTTTGTATTGGTCAGGCTTGGCTTCATCTGCTGCCATCTCCCTTTCGTCATACGCTTTCTTATCGCCTAACGGTTTAGCAGATACTGTGGCAAGGCGACTAGTAGTAAATTGATTTGCTCTTTGATCGAGTCCAACAGCGTTTCGAAATGTCGGCTCGTCCTTATTTTTCACCTCAACCGTTTTCGTGGTCGATTCTTCGTCGCTCAGATTAAGCACTCCGTAGTTGGTAGCCGTGTTTACTGGTAATTTGACTTGCGTAGTACTCGAAGGAACAGGCTTAACAGTCGTAGGTGTTTCTTTGGTAGTCTTTGGAATAGCTTCTGGTCTCACTTCGTTGCTTTCCTTCGTTCTGGGTGGCGTCACTCGAGCTGGTGGCACGGTCCAAGTATCTACAGGTTTGGTACAATTGAGCAGATGCCTCATATCTATGTAGAATAGCTTTCCATTTAGTTGTGACACGTCGTAGTATTCGTAGTCAGTGTTCTGCACCTGCGGTTCTTCGTCTTCAAACACCTGGGCAGCGTTCTTCTCCGCTTCTTCTGTTTTCATGTACATGTCCCTGATTTCTGGTTCTGGGCGGCATTTCAGATTCTCGATAGCAAGTTTAAGCCGATTGTTTTGCGTTTTGTTCATGAGCGACATGAACCAATCGAGGTGGCAGTCGCAGGGGAAGTTGTTATCTGAAATAGGACAAAATAGTTTTAGATTAAATTAGCTGATTAGTGCAGCAATTAAAGTTTTCTTGGTTTTATTTACAAGCACGTATTTATATTCTACTGTCGCGGTGAATGTGTGTAGTCAAATCTTGCTAGTAAAATTTTACACACTTCTTGTTGCCGTATTGACATGAAGTTTGGTGCGGAAATTTAGATCGGATGACATTACCAGTAAAATCAACAAAAAAGTAGAGTCGGAAAAAACTTGTTTCAGATACGATTTTGCTTAGCCAGGTATAATGAAGATACTGTGAGCATCTTTAAATATTTAAGTAAAATTTTTACCTTCTACGTCAAGACTGCTGGTGGATCCGTAAAAGTTACTCAAAATTGGCGCCATAACCTCCGGCTTTAACTCGCAGAGGCTATTTTCCCTCAAACTCAATAAGCTGAGCGTGTCTAAGCCATGGAAAATTTTAACATTGTCAATCGTCGTCAACTTGTTCCGCGCCAGAGAGAGCGATCGCAACCTCCAAAGACCATTGAAGGCTCTCTCATCAAGCATCTGAATTTTGTTTCCCTCTAAATTTAGCGAAATGAGATTCACGAGAGGCAAAAAAGTATTGTCTCCTATAACCTCTAAGCTGTTGCTACTGAGATCCAACTTTTGCAGATTCTTCAAACCAGAAAACGTTTCACTGTTCAAACTGAACAGACCGTTCCTGTCGATCTCCAATTCTCGTAAACTTGGCAAATGCACAAACGCTCTGTCATGAAGCGTAGTTACCTTATTGCTGGTCAAGAAAAGTCTTTGTAACGATGGAAGATCAACAAAAACATCCCTGTTGATCTCAACGATATTATTCTTGTCCAGGCCGATAGTTGTCAGATTTTTATGGTGAGCAAATGCATTCGGTGCCAACACTTCGATTTGATTATCTCTCAGAACAATTTCTTGTAGAGTGCTCAAATTGGCAAAGGCAAAGGATTCTATTCTCTGAATTGTGCTGTACTTAACTTCTATTTTGATGAGGTTGCCCGTGTGCTTGAGTGCTTTAGTTGGGATGTATTTCAGAGTGATCCCTCTCGAATTGGTCAAAGTTAATTTGTTAGCGTTTTCCAAGAGGCTGAATAGTTCCCAGTTTTTGTCTTCAGGTCCTATGTCTTCGGTGATATAGCAGTCAGCGCTTTTTACGATGTCTAAGCCGTTAGGGTCTCTAATGCAGTAGCATTGGATTTTATTGGTATTGTTTGTAGGGGAGGTTGCGGTGTCGCATATGGTGATTGCGTCTTTCGTCGGGCTGTCATATTTTGCGGCAGTCAAAGTGGAAGCGGTGCAGAGGAGCGCTAACGTCGTCCAGATGGCCATTGCGTCTTCAATTGAACCTGGAATAAGAAAATAAAAGTGTTTTAATGCAAGTTACATAATCCAAATAATAAGTCCAAGATTTGAAATATTACAAAGTACAGTGCACAATGTTTCTGCTTGCTTTAACCGATAGCGAAAGAGCATAGGAAAATTGCCGATTGCTAGGTACTTATAAAATACGAGTGCTGTACCCATATGTATAACAAATACTGAAAGAAGAATACCTACACAGAAAACCAGAAAATTTTGCCTAGCCCGGGAATCGAACCCGGTTCATTTTGTCATTCATTCCCATCCCATACACTAAAGTAGGAACAGATATACAAGTCGAAATTTTTCTAAGTATTCTAGTAACAGCTTGTGTAAAACATCACATTCCTTCCAAACCAATCAGCTTTTCCGAAAAGAAATAATTAAATAGTAAGAAGTTGAAGAAAAGTACAATATTATCTTGAAGGAGGGCATGTTTGTAACCAAATGAGGAAAGGTGACCGCGACAAGCAACAACGCCAGGTCATAAATAACCGTCACACCCACAGTCGGGTTAAGTCACGTCCTCACTCTGCTGTCTAACGAAGGCACTTGAGCTAACGCCTGTCATTTACGTTTAGCGGAGTCGTGGAACACGTATTTATCATATTCTGCTTATTTAGCTGCTGTTTTGTGAATATTAAAGTTACTGTCTGCTGAAATTGCTGAATTCGCGGGTCGTGCGGTCTCGTGGTCTTGCTGTTTTCTTTTGTATTCTGGAATTTGAATGCCAAATGTTTTTTTACGTATTAGAAAGCCAACGGTCGAATTTTAATTTTAATTAAGAAAAACAAAGACACTATTTAAAATGAGGGCTATCGTGTGTCAAAAATCTGCTAGAATCGGCAAGTAGGTCATTCTCCATCAATGACAGACAAGCTACTGGGAATATGATTGGTGGAACTTCGATGACCGAATAGCCTAGTGGTTAGAGACCCTTATTAGATACCCTTACCATGAAGCTTGAGGTTCCGGGTTCGGGGACCTCGGTCGGGGCAGATGTTTGTGTGATAAATACGAATGTTTGTTCTCGGGTCTTGGATGTTTAATATGTATACAAGTATGTATTTTTAACCAACTTCAAAAAATGAGGAGGTTCTACGTTCCACTGCATGTATTTTTTTTTATCTATGTACTGATCACTGATAACCTACCATCAGATGACCTACTTGCAAGTATTTAAGGCAAACAAAGTGACCAATAAATAATGACTTTCTCTTCAGGGCTGAATAGCTATTGCAAATGGGAGCCAAAATCAATTTTGTCCAATGATTTGCTCTGCTTTAAATGCTCATCGCAAACAAATCTCTGTAAACTCAAATATGCGTCATCCGGAATTCTCAATAGTACTCACATACATTACGACGCTAAATCTGTCAGTGTGTCACCGGCTTAAATGCGTGTTACTATTAATAATAGGACAGGATTTGCAGGAAATTATTAGCTTTAAACGAACTCGTAATTTATTTTCCTAAGAGAAAATTAGCAGACTTGAAAGAGTCTAGTACGGTCAACACAACCAACAAATATTATTCGTATATATTTATTTTAGTAGTGCGTATAAAATTCAAAATAAAACCTTCATTAATTTTTAGTGCTTAGGTACTAAGGCATTAACTCACTAACCCGTCTTAATATTATATAGTTCATACCACCAGCATAAAGCAGACAGACGGGAGGCGCCTTTGGCTTATCTATGCACTACAATTTTTCTGCCACTTTTTGAGGGGACGAGGAACACACGTACAGCACACGTCTGCGCTCATGTCAAATTTGTTACGTTCCTACAAACTCACGCTAAAGCAAAACTGTCACACAAATGACAAAAACACGCACACAATCAACGATCCCTAATCATTTTGGTCCGACTTATGTTAGAGTTTTGGCAGAGGGAAAATCGCGCGTTAACATCTCCATTTCTTTCCTGCTCTAAGACCATCTTAATAATGTTGCCGCGAAAATTAACAACTTCAAAAGCTCTATAACAACAGTTAATAATGACTCATAAATTTTTACGAACTACTTAAGCCCAGCTTTGCTACTTTAAGTCTGATCTCGTCGAACTAAAGCACCTTAAAATAGAATTTAATACCATCTCAACTTTCAGCGCAAAGCTTCGGAAACAGGTGCATAAAAGCTGCATTTTACGAGATTATCCCAAAATTATTGCCTCTATTTTTCGATGCTTTTGTCTACTAAAATGAGCGATGGGATATAAATGCTTCACGAACAGAGTTTAAAGTTTAAAAGCTTTCGCACTATTGGGCCACTAGAGTCGTCCGTAGATAAAAAGTGATTCCTATCACGTGTCATGCCAGTACAATTTATACGTTTTATGGGGTTTAACCAGGGTCGGGGGTGAAAATACGTATAAAACAGTACCGTGACTGACTGACTGACAGACAATGCACAGCCTAAACCACTTGAAACTTGAAATTTCAGAGACTTGAAATTTAGCAAACATATCTTGAGTAGCCTAGAGGTGCATTAAGAAAGGATTTTTCCAAATTCCCAAGGGATAGGGAACTAGTTTCAAATATTTCACGGGGCAAAGCCGCGGGGCATAAGCTGGTAATAAATAATCGTGGGACAACTGACACCAAATTGACCTAGCCCCAGATTAACCAGAGCTCATGTTATGGGTACTAGACAAATGATATACATATTAATTTATACGGAAAACTAAGAGGCATATTTCGTCCAAGACCCGGGAACAAGTATTTGTATTCATCATCTTACAAACATCAGCCCCGACCGGGGATCGAACCTGAGACCTCAAGCTTCATGCTCAGGTGCTCTAACCACTAGGCTATCCAGTCGTCGGTGTTTTCTTATTCATTATTTCATGCAAAGATTTTTTTTTAAGTATCTCTATCAACGCCAAACTGGCGCACTTCTAAATATTGAATATAATTTAATTTATTGAATCAGGCGTTACGTTACTTTGGAGGTCCATATTTATGAACTAAAAACAATTACTTTACTCACCCGCGACCACTAGTGAAACTAGTTGATTATAATTTCCTTATAATATCGAAAGTAAATATTTATCTTAACGGTAAAGGGAAAGTCTAACGAAATATAAATAAGTACTGACTCGGAAAAGTACTCGTATCTCTTAGATAGCGCGGAGTTGGCATGTACGGTAACTACGGAAAATATTGTCAATAAAAATGACACTATAATAATTTGTGAAAATACGATTAAAATAAATTTGATACCTACGTAATTAATAATTTCAAAAAATTGTACTTCCCATGTGAATTGGAAAATTGGGGAAAATTAGTTTTTCTTGTTTGCTTTTCATTTGTTCTTAGAGGCCATTTAATCTGAGAACAAATCGCCAACAATCATAGAACCAAATTTTTAGATTTTGTTCGTTTCGCTACCGCCTAAGCGTGTGCTCCCAGAGGAATTACTATGGATTAGTCCGAAACATTTTCGGGTTATACTCGACTAACATACCTACGCGAGTGACCCGTTTATTTCACTATACTTAGAACTATATGTAGATGTTTAAGCATAAATGATTACCTATGTATGTAAAATTTATAATTATGTAATATTTCATTGTATTTGCATTCAGTTTGTATGTGTATGCGACCACTATGCGACCCATTCTTTCAAAGTACAAAAACTAAGCATTCTCCAGTAACCCTTAACGGTCCAATATGTACTCAGCCAAATAGGTTCTATTTTCAACTTAATTAGGGACCTAGGTTAACATTGAGGTTAAATAGCCCATTAGTATCAGAGTACCAACATTGGTCCATCCTTAGCCAAATATTCGACCAACATGCCAACTGCTTGGCCAACATTTTGAACCTCTCTTTTAT
Organism: Clepsis dumicolana; assembly: GCA_963691665.1. Taxonomy (NCBI): domain Eukaryota; kingdom Metazoa; phylum Arthropoda; class Insecta; order Lepidoptera; family Tortricidae; genus Clepsis; species Clepsis dumicolana. Next base: position 3,734,741 of record OY829520.1, on the reverse strand, counting down.
TTTACAGGCCCGAGAAGGAGAGCGGTGGTTGGGCCAAATGCGCCAAGTTTAGGTGAGGTAGGGAACCTAAGTAAATGTACCGCCGTTTTCTACCCAAGTGAAATTACCTTAATGTTTGGAGTGTGCTCCGGCCTAATCACGATGTCCCCTCGTGGGATTTTATATCCCTAATAAGGTCAGAAAAAGTAAATAGCTTAAATTTTTACAGCCCTATTCGTATTCTTCTATACAGAGGGTCGAGCACGACTTTTCGAAACCTGCGTCACGTAAAATCGAATAGTAAACGTTGTCGAGTTTGTATGACGTTTGGAACAGCGACGGCCGTGAGCGTATTTGGAACAAAAATTTTGTACGAGGTTTCTTGATTTCGATACGACAACCGTAACTTTACGCAGCATTCGTAAAGTCGTGCTCGACCCTCTGAACCGCCAAGAATTCATCCAGGGATTGAGTATGAGTAAGCCTAAGTGAGCCCCCGTGTAAAGTTTAAAGAAAAAACATTCTCCCATGCATTCATTGCCTCTGCTGGTTTGACAGCATATGCTTGGGAAAATCATACATGCTGTCAACTGGCAGAGGCAGGAAAGTATGGGAGATTTTTTTTTATATTACAGGGGTGCTCACTTAGATTTACTCAATTTCTGGCTGAATTCTTGGCGGTTCATTAAAACTTACTCTGTATAATCATAACACCGCGTTGTTTGACATTGTTCTCTTAACGTTGTTTTTTTAATCTTACACCATTTTCTCAGTTCTATTCTTTTCATTCCGTAAGTAAATATTTTTTTTGCTCTAGAACTTGAAGCTCTAAAGCTATAACAAGTATCACGGTGTCAAGAAATCCGACATCTCTCGAGATCGTTCACGATTTGCTAACTATTCCGATCAACTTGGTTGTATTTCGTGGACATGTAAGTCGACTTTTTAGTCTCAATTGGAGGCCAATGGTGTCTAAAATATAGTGTTCCCATACTTATAGTTATCAATAATGATAACGTTGCTCTAGCAACTACACAAATATATTCTACATTCACATGTAATACGATTATTACAGCCAGTGACAGGCGCTATACTGTAGCGCTATAGTGTTTCTTAATACAGAGCAAAACTTTTTACGCAGGCACTCAGCCAGCAACTCAAAAGAATTTGACCTAAACTAACATAACTATAAGCAAACAAACATTGCAAGTTGAATAAAAGGCTTGTAAAAAAACAGCTTCAGAAAAAATACCAAGACTACATCTCTAATTTGAATGTTTGGCATAACAAATTAATAATTTAATAATAATAATTTGAATTCGTATCAATAAATTAGATCAGCATACACTACATCATGGCTCAATTAGCTCATAGCTACTATATGTCACATAATCCATTTATCTCTCGAGTTTGGACGCCTACAGTATACATATTTGATTTGTATGTGAACTATTAAATGTGGTAAGGCAGGTGTTCCAGTTTATTACTAAAACGCGTTATGCTATAGCGCGTCTGTAAAAAACAAAAACTTGCCTTTTGTGTGCATAACATTTGAAATCATAGTGGTGAAATCCAACGTTACTTGGAACATAGTAGGTTTAGGTAGAGTGTGTTGTACAAAAAAGAAATAGTTAAAATTAATTTTGAAAATAAGATTTGAACAAAAAGATACTGCAAACATTTTACAGACGGCAATTGTTTACCCACAGACGAGCTGCATACATGTTTTCGACAAAAGTGGAATCAGAAATGCACATCAAATAGAGCTATCTAAAATGCTCTCATGTAGGATTAAAGTTGTATAATGTTCTTTGTATCTATAAACAGCCGTTCCCAATAGGAAATCTATCTCTTGTTTCGATCTACTGACGATAACCACATCTAGGTATCTATATTACATTTTTTCTATCTACCTTAAATTTCCCGTCTAAATAAACTTACGGTCGGTAGATAACACAATCTCTCCATGCTATCTGGCGATGGGACGATGGTGGACCATCTACAGATGTCAAATTGTTGGATCGTATATTTATTTAAAATCGTCAGTAGTTAAAACAAGAGATAGATTTATTATAAATAAATAAATAAATATCACGGGACAATTTGACACCAATTGACCTAGTCCCAAACTAGGCAAAGCCTGTACTATGGGTACCAGACAACGGATAAACATACTTATATAGATAAATACATACTTATATACATATTAAACATCCAAGACCCGAGAACAAACATTCATATTCATCATACAAACATCTGCCCCGACCGGGATTTGAACCCGGGACCTCAAGCTTCATAGTCAGGGTCTCTAACCACTAGGCTATTCGGCCGTCAACGAACGAACGGGTTATTGGGAACGACTGTTAATAAAACCAAGATGCTGTACGTATTTATGTATATTCTCTTGAATCTTCGCTTTAACTGGTAAACTGGGCTACATGGCAATAATGGTTCGTATTAATAGCAGCACGACATCTGTGCGATTCAGAGATTATTTTTAATAGAAATTGGGTCGTTAATAACACCTGTGTACAATATGGGCAATAATGGTTGTGTAACCAGAATATGTGTACACATTACACAGCGATTAGTGATTTCAGCAATGTTTGTCAATGTCGTGTTTGCCAGCCTCTGACAAACACATAGGTCGCAATTCAGTGTTAGAAAAAACATAATTATTGAAACAAAAACATGATTGCACAAACAAATAACTATAAAATGGGACAAACTAGCTCGTTATATAATACTAGTTTATGCCCCGCGGCTTTGCCTCCATGGAATATTTCAAAAGGCGCTAGTTCCCTGCCCCGTGGAAATTTCGAAAACTACCTTCTTAGTGCACTTCTAGGATACTCAAGGTACATGTCTGCCGAATTTCAAGTCTCTAGGTCCAGTGATTTAGACTGTGCGTTGTCTGTCTGTCTATCAGTCAGTCACGGTACTGTTTTATAGGTATAGATAACTTTACTTGAATATTATAAGGTTTGTAGCCGGGGACGAACCATATTCAATAATGCATGTCACGGTTGGGTTGTAATTTTTGTTAGTTAATATTATAAGGATTGTAGCCGGGGACGAACCATATTCAATAATGCATGTCACGGTTGGGTTGTAATTTTTGTTAGTTAATTGTTTCTGATACTTTTATTAATATCCACCTGACATAATTCGTCGACTTGTGGGTTGATCAAGTCAAGTCTTCTCGTGACCACGGCGGCAGTAAAGTTGAGCGGCGAGGTCATTTTAAAAACATTTAATTTCGTGATTCAGTCCCCAAATTAACATGAAACGAAATTAACATGATAAAGTGCGGCTCAATCATTGTGAAATAAACGGATCTCCCGCCGAATAGTGCGCTCCCAAAGGAAGAAAAAGGCCGAAACATGCCGGGATAGACTCCACTTGCAAGTCCCGAAATCTTATTTAGTATAGGCACAAAATACTTCCAAATCTATAAAATCCCGAGGGAACATCAATAATCTCGCATGAAAACCATTCCTTGTCAAACTTCGCCAACTCTGGACTCATTATAAATTCCTCCAAGTTCCGACAGCCATCGATATTGAAATTTCATAGTTCATTCTTGATTAATTACCGTCTTACCGGTCCTGCGTGTTTTGGGCGAGGAATTTCAATATGCTGGGTACATTATACTCCTTGATTATGATGTGTCCGGACAGACCAGACCTTAGTGGAATTCTGCTAACCTTAGATGGTGAGATGGTGCTACACCTGGCATTGGTGACCATAAGTATCGACAATATTTTCTGCAGCTGAGGGTTCATAATTACACAGGCCGTTAAAATGTTACAAAAAAAAACATCTTCTTTCTAACACGGGGATTTGGGCCGTCAAACTTGATCTCCCCTAAGGATCTTCCGTCCGCATCAGTTGGATGGACAAGACCACACGTTGAGGTCCGATGAATATGGATCTGGTACGCACCAATCAGAGAAAGACTGCTTATTTGGTCATACACTGCGACATGACAGATAGGTACCATCTATTATTACACATTATAATAATATTATGTAAAGGGAACACAGCAGTGGACTAGAGTAGGATGATGATGATGATGAATAAAGGGAAGAGTGGCGGAATATGTCATGGCTTCGCAACATAAGGGAATGGACCGGCATCAAGACCGTGGAAAAATTGTTCAGGCTAGCTCTGAACTATGAAGGTTTTAGAAAACTGACTGCCAACTTTCAATAATGAACAGGCGAAAGGTATTTGGAGAAGAAAGACCTATACAATGCATGACTGCACGCCTGTAACTCGTATTTTTCCAACTGTCGATAGTGATAGTTCCAGACAAATAGGAGACTGGATAAAATTTACAGTTAAAATTATAGTCACCAACCAAACGTAATGTCCAAACAGTACGAAACTTTACTAACTTATAAATGGGTCACAGAGATAGTGAATAACCAAACATTTGGACTTTTTGTCTTCCGCGACGCCCCTAAAATTTTAAATAGAAAACTCTTCTATCACAACTCCATAAGGTAGAAAACTGAACGGCCGACCAGACACGATAAGATGACACTTATAGAACTGTTCTTCTTAGTTATGATTGATAGTGAGAACTAATTGTTAGTTTTTAGATGCTGTAAAAATAAATAGATGCGTTACTTTTACCATACTTAACCCCAAACGTATCTTAACTGCGTTCATATTATAGTTTATGTTAAGTAGTAGTTCATTGTAGCTAAGTTAGTACAATCTACATTCATAGACGAAGAGAAGTCGTGAATCTTAGCGTTATCATAATGTTGGATGATTAAGTACAGTTTATACAATCAAAGTTGCTACGTTATCTCTTATCGGGTAGTATCCGCTCCTTGCATTAGACTAGAAAAGGATGGTTGATAAGGAATATGCTAATGCAGAGGCAGACAATGGTTGAAATTATAAAGAAAATGGTTCTTTTTCAAGCACCAAGTAGGTATTTAATTATAATATATGATTATTAAAGCGTGAAGCGGAAACTTTGGATATCATTTTAAGAATACTGCGTGCACGGAGTAGAGTGGGATTTGGCATAGCTATATGTTTAGTTAAGGTTTGTGATGTGATGACATGAGCGATGCCGCAGACAACAGCTAGTAGTATTTCATAAAGAAAAAAACTAAATCTTTTAATGAATTAAAGTAGGATTTCGCCCACTAGGCGGTCACCAGTATGTATAGATAGGATTTTACTTAACGTCTGTCAAAGACAAGTCGTTAGTCGTGACAAGTGACGGTCCGCAAACGGCGTCCGGACGATTACATTTGATTAATGCCAGAGCCAATGTCGCATCTAACCATTTGCTACATCTCTTGTGGAGTAACCACGCTTTGTTACTGTAGAAGTTCTTGTGGACAAGAATCTCAGTGCTGTCATTCTCTTGGTAGGTAAATATAAAATCAAAAATGCAGTGATGTTTTGTTGACACTCACTGTCTCAAATTGTGTAGCCATATTCCTATTCGTTGCCTTTAATAATTGGGGTATAATCATAATGTACCAACAGTACAAACATTATTTATTGAACACCAGAAATCAGTACAAAGCGATTACAAAAAAAAACCAGGTAAGACAATAGATGACCTTTTAGCTTACAAGCGAAGTTGTAGTTATTCGCTTATTTGTAATAAATAAATAAATATCATGGGACAAATTGACACCAATTGACCTAGTCCCAAACTAGGTAAAGCCTGCTATGGGTACTAGACTACGGATAAACATACTTATATTCGTATTCATCATACAAACATCTGCCCCGACCGGGATTCGAACCCGGGACCTCAAGCTTCATAGTCAGGGTCGCTAACCACTATGCCATCCGGTCGTCTTTTTTTTTTTTTTTTTTTAAATAAAGAAACAAAATGCCAACGAAGTCATATCAATTATGGTCTTTACTTTCATTTTTTACTCGGAACTTTGGTTCCGTTGGAATCCTCAAAATTTTCGGACATGTCCTCAAATTACCGTATTAATGGCAACCGTACACGTGACTAATATATCAACATTTATCTACACGTTGAAGCATGTCGCGGTAATTAATGTGTGCTAGATTCGTATAGCCTTATTAACAATTGTTTTGCTCTTTAAAATATTTTTACAATGTTGGTATTTGCAACTTCCCTCAGGAATGCGTTTGGTCTGGAATTTCGTTGTTTCACAAAGAATCTAAGAATTTATGATCCTTAATTTTTGCTCCAACGTAATACAACAATAAAGGATAGAGAAATAAAAACTACGACCGCATAACCAAATGGTTAGAGACCTGAATATGAAGCTTGAGGTCCCGGGAGGATCTATGTTTATCCGTTGGCTTATACTGTTAGGCCGAACACGAAGTTAACGAATCCTGTGTAACGTTAGGTGATCGTATCGAAATCGAGAAACCTAAACTAAATTTTAGTTCCAACTACGCTCACGAGCGGCCACTGTTCCAAACGTCATACAATTTTCTCGATAACGTTTACTAATCGATTACGTTACGCAGGTTTTGAATATTCGCACCCGGACCTCTGTACGGCTTTGCTTAGTTTGGGACTAGGTCAATTGGTGCCAATAACCCCATGAGATTTTTTTAAATAAGGAAATATAAAATTTTGTTTCAACGCGTTTATTTGACGCAATGACCTTTTAAAAGATCACGAAAAGGTCAACAACTTCTGCATTTGGCTAGATAGACTTTAGATGACTAATAGATTGAACGCCTTAGAAAAATAGTAGAATGTTTGTGCCGTTAAACAATGCACGGAAGTGTAATCAATAAAAAATAGGTATTTTCAGTTCATCAGCTTTAAGAAAGTTACAGACAAAATCTATTGGTACAGTAAGGAAGAGATGAAAAAAACATATGACTCAAATGCTAAATAAAAAGAGCAGAGTCTTTTATGCCCTATGCCTGACTCAAGATAAACATGAAATACTTCAGATGGTGAACAAAACAACGGCATCAGCGATCGGAAACATCAATTAACTGTGATATGAACTCCATAACTAAACTAATTAAAATTTTAACCCCCTACGCAAAAAGAGGGGTGCTATAAGTTTGACGTGTATCAGTGTCTCTGTGTGTCTGTGGCATCGTAGCGCCCAAACGGTTACACTGATTCGACTACTCCTTTAAATTGCGATGACTATTACCAAGTAATCGGTAAAGCTGTTTTTGACTTGTACTCGTAGGACTTTTGAACAAAAATGACAGGGGTTTTCAACTTTTCCAGGTTTAAGTTCTTGTGTAATAGTAACCTCCCAAATCGGGTACCACTGGAGGGACATTGAAGCCTCAGCACAGGACGGTGATGCGGTCCCTACTGCGAGCCCTATGCACCGCTGAGGGACTAGAGGAACACATCATCATCAACTGTTTTTTTTCTGCTAACTTGAAACATCTGTTGCAACATAGTCTGTGTGTCTATCATATAAAGAAGTGATTCACGTTGTGTCTAAAATTGGAGCCAGCAGGACTATTTGGAACGTTCAATATAAACATTTGTCTTTATTGGCCTCGAGCCGCGGAATAGACAACCGTGGGTGGACAATTTTACGAGAAAAAACCGCTCAAGAGCGAGTCGTTAGATAGACAGGCGGGCAGACAGCGCCATCTATTGTCCTACAGAGGGGAACTAATGAATTGCTTTGGAGATAAGGGCAACAGATTTTTTTTTAATTTCACATTACTATTTTAAAAACATGGGGATTTAAAAAAGTTTTAGATTGTGCTAACTGAGTTACGATTATGATACCCAACTTGACCTAGTAAACCCACTTTCGAATTTAAGACCCTGGTGCAATAAAAATAAACGTATTTTTAATTATTTTCTATTTACAAAACACTTGAGTAAGTATCATTCCGAATTTGAAGTCCACAGCAAGATAGCAGTAGTAGTAGTTTAGTAGATGCTGAGATAGCAGGCTATGACGGACAGAGACAGGCAGACGGACCGAGTTACACCATAAGGGTTCTTTTTTATCACTTTGTTTCGGAACCCAAATGATTTTATTAGTAAGTAGTAAAGTCGTAAGAAGTGAACCATTATTGATATTAAGATATTCTATTTAATTTTAGTAGACATAAATGGTACAGAGCAAGATATTATAGGCAAGGTAGTATAGCTAGACAGATGAAGGTGAAGGTGTAGATGAATTTCCGACGTGGTGTGAGCCCCTTGAAAGTTTCGAAATGAACCGAATACGCGAAAAGTAAGAAAAACTCGACTACGACAAAAATGCTTCGTAAAAAGTTTCGTAACGAGAACGAAGCGTTTTGATTTTGTATGACATAAAAGTACTCGAATAAATCGCGCGATTATATTGCGAAAAATTAGTTTGAGAAACGTTTCAACATTACTGTTTGTAACTTGTATTTATTTCTGTATTTTCTGTACAATAAAGCGATTTACTTACTTACTTACAAGTAGGTATAAACTAACATTGGTTAAATAATAACCTGATATTTTTTAAATATGGGATCCATGGACACTAGATTTGACAATGCAATTAATCTGGCCGCTGTCAATAAAATCTTGTATTTTATAGAAATATGATTATTATCATGGAAATCTAGTGTACCTATGCGAAACAAGGGACCGTTTTGTATTTTGAAATAATTCGTTTCATTGTTACAAGCGCTTCTAAAAAGCCATATCTTGCCACGTCTGAGGATCTAAATATCTATGTACGTATTCACATACCTAAAACCTCACGCGTTTTATCTAAATTTAATGTTATTTTTATCATAATTGTCTTTTGCCACGTAGGCCGCGACCAGCTCTTTTAAGATGTAAAATTTTGAGCGTATTAACACTTTCGGCAAAACCACGATTGCCAAGAAGAATGTGAAGCAAGAAACTTGTTAGAAAGTAGTTTATTTCTGGAAACAATGTTACAATTTCTCTAGTACTACATTCAACAATAGTTATTTGTTATACAAGGGTGCAAAGATGTATTTTACCCGCGAGTGTGGAATTGAAACAGAAGTAAGCGACAGGATTCTATAGTTGAACCACGAGCGAAGCGAGTGGTTCTAAAATAGAATCCTGAGCGTAGCGAGTGTTTCAACACACGAGAAGTAAAATACATTTGCACCCGTGTGTAACACAAAACTTTTCACCTCACTGTAGCGAGGAAAGCGCAACGTGCAAAAAAACAACTCATAAAAATAAATGTTCATCACTGGAATCACTATTTTTTTACGATATTATAACAGAAAACTCTGGAACTCGGTTAGAAAATTTTTGTTGACAATGTTGACAATTTATGACGATTTAAAATTGCATCGACTCAACTTGTGCGTCCAGAATTATATTCAACCTCATTATAAAAAAACAAATGTTTCTTATAGCTATTTATTTAATGATAATTAATATAGAACGAACCATTACTATGAGCGTTTTACGTTTTGTTATCTGTTAAAAGCTACTTGAACACGCTCCACTCCAAGGTCAGATTACTTTCCCCACTAGTGGATAAAATGCGATTTTACCCGCTTGTATTAAAGGATAAAAGACGGCTTTTCGAGGTAGTGAGGGGAAAACAAAACGAATAATTTAAAAAATCTCACTAATTAATTAATTAATCATTTATTCATTGTAAAGTCATGTAGCTACCTACGAGATTATAATAAAGATGTCACATGGTAGATAAGCCAGTCCATGACGCCCTGTAAGGGTATCTAAGTACACAATAATAATTAACCACTACAAAAAAAACATATTTTATCATTATCATTACAAAAAAAGTTGCAGTATTATACGAATTGACGTAGAAATGAATGCCCAAACGGTTCTCTAGAGCACAGTACAAGCAGTACGCCAACTACGCCTAGCACCATCTGGCTACACCAATATCCTGCAGCCATCAATACGGCCTGTCTTGACTTAATTACACCTCCCTGTCAATTGCTCTGCTTGACATATCCAATCACGGAACAACAATACTGACGCAACACTAAATAATTACTGGCTATACGTCTCCGCAGGCAGGCTATGCTAATGTTCAGATTATCCGTAATGTGGATATTGTGTAGTTAGGATTAGTACGTATTGATGACGGATTTAGGGTGAAATGAAGTACTGGGGGAGCGGTGGAGGGAGGGTTTACGAATTCTTCTTCTCAAAGTGCCATTCCATTACTGAAGGTTGGCCGTGATCTCTGAAAATTTCTCCCTATCCTGAGCTATCCGAAGCAGTTGCTCCGCACTTTCCACTCCCTAATATTCCTCAGCCGTGATTTCTTCCACCTTCCAAGGCGTCGCTTCCCCTGTATTTTGTTCATCAATATTAGTTGCAGCAAATGACATCTGTCATGGCACAACACGTGCCCCAGATATTCGATTTTGTGCTTAAGTACGAATAAAATAGGATAGTTATCGTAGCCCTCCAACAAGATGGAGCGACGACCTAAAGATCACTGCTACAGATAAGAAAAGCACATGACCGGTCTGAGTGGGAACCCTTGGGGGAGGACTATGTCCAGCAGTGGACGTCTTTAGGCGGACATGATGATGATGATGAGCCTATCGTTCAACTAAGTTTTTCTCTAGTTAAAAAGTACAAAATACTCGTATAGAGGGTGAGATTCAATCATAGTTAAATAAACGGATCACTCACACGTCACTGACATACGTCAGTCAAGTATAGCGCGACATGTTTCGGACTAATCCGTAGTCCTCACTGGGCTTAAGTGGAAACGCAGCCCTCTCATTCTGTGAGGACGGCTGTGGCCCAGCAGTGGGTCGTAAATAGGCAATATTATTATGTATTATTATTAAGTACAAAAGACGTACCTACATTGAGATACGGATGTTATTTTCTTTTAAAAAACTTTTTACGGTTCCGTAGCCCAAAATGGCAAAGACGCGACCCTTATAGTTTCGTCGTGTCCGTCTGTCCGCATGTCACAGGCATTTTTTAGTTCATACAATTATTGCTATTACCCATGCAAACTTTTATTCCTCTGCTTTCGGTCTGACCTTTACGTCGAAAATTCTAGACTCTCCGCCATCTAATCTGCGCCAGCCAAATGTCCCTATCACCGACCACGCAAAGTCCCTTTACACATCGAATAGCTAAATTATGCAGAGCCCCGTCCTATCATGACAGAACTAGCCACCAATTCAGCTGCCTTGCAAATTCTATGCTTTGAGAACCCCTGAATAATGCAAAGGTAAACGTGGTAAAGACGTAATCGCAGTTACGTAAATATTAGAGTGTTTTCGGATGTTTGTGTACAATAAGTACAGGTGTGAATTGCACGCTTCTAATTTTGCGTAAGTGCGTATTTTCAGTGGTGTTATGCAACCTTTACTCTAAGAAACCAGAACAAACCAGAATCCGCGAGCGCGCCTAAAACTTAAGCAACTACAACGTTCAATATTTCAAAAGCAGGTGAACCGATTTTACTGAAACTTAGCTAAGAACCTTCTCGATTAAACTAGCTTTCGATTTAAGTATCGTAATCAGTCTATCCGTTTAGGAGCTATGATGTGACAGACAGATACACAGGTCAAACTAATAACACCCCTCTTTTTGGGTCGGGGGTTGAAAACTACAATTAAATAGTGTAGTTTCGCGAAGTCATCCCCATGCACGCAGCGCATCGTGATCGCGACGTGTTGTTTTACGAATGACATTATTAACTAATTAATCTATACATCTAAAACAGTACGGTGACTGACTGACTGACTGACAGACAATGTACAGCCTAAACTACTGAACCTAGAGACTTGAAATTTAGCAAATACATACCTTGAGCATCCTAGAGATGCACTAAGAAGGGATTTTTCGAAATTCCCACAGGATAGGGAACTAGCCCATTTTGAAATATCTCACGGGGGCATAGCCGCCGGGCATAGGCTAGTTAAGCAATACTATGCCGTCTCATGTCGTTCTTATATGTAGAAATGCCGTTAGTTTTATGAAAAGCAGAACAGATTATATTTTAAGTGTAAATAGCGAAATCAATAATAAATGAGCACAGTGCGCGGTGTACGGTTACGATTGAACTCGGCTTCTGGTTATTTCTGTATTCTGAGCCTTTACTACACGGTTACGAAATTGTAGATCAATTAATGTAAACGTTTGAGTTCTCACCAATACTTAAAATTATTTTGTAAACTTCGGTAATCTCGTAGCATTTAAGTAGCACTCGACAGTTGCTAACAGATTTGTAATGCGGCAAGCTTTTTAAGTAACTCTTCATGATCAAATGTTAACTATTAATAAGTACTTACAGAAAACGCTGTTAACGCAACCGACTAAAAAAGTCTGTTCGTACTGTCAAAAAACAGTGAACCATTGTATCATGATCATGAAGTATAAGTGCTTATACTTAATTTGCAAGTAAACTTGTCCTAAATACCGTTTATATGTATATAGAGGCAGGTTAACGTGGTTAATTAATTAGTAAGTAAGTTAGTTAAATAAAACATAAAGAAAATTAAACAATCGTATACGAATGTAAGTTGTGCAATCATGCAATGACATTTACTTCAGTATACTTTTGATTTTGGTAACTCTATTTAATTTCAGGATACACATAATTCGTTTAAAATTACGAATTCCATGTTGTTCTTTGTTATTTTATTCTTGGACCAATAGGTAGACAAGAAAAGATAAGCAATTTTGAAAATGAAACAGATTTATAAGTAGGTGTGTTCACTTTCAAACTGAAAAATATAAACTTACCGTAAAAATCGACACGACACAACACGGTTATTCATACAATGCAACGGTAACACCAATCACTAAAAAGTTAACAACTTGATTCATTAAAAGGTCACTATCACTCAACAGAACGTCTTTTGTTTCTATCACGTGCTCTTATCACAGCCAAACGTACTTAAAAAAACTGTAGTTTTTATAGAACGAACCTATAACCTCTTTTGTTTTTAATGTCACTTTTTACACGACTGCCCAAAGAGAAAGAGTGTAGGTATTGTTTATTTAATTTTACTTTTTTTTTAAGACTGACATGACATGCCTCAACCCTTTGGTGTTTGAATAAATACTGATCTAACTCAGTGACATCAGTATTGGTAACTGTTTATGTATTACCAACAATAATGATACCTACAATGGATAAGCTTTGTTGTCAAACAGCTACTTGTTCAAAACAACGGTTCATTATTAGCTGTTCAACAACGATAGTTTGATAACGTGACGTTTGTTTCCCTCATTAAATACGGAATTGTTCAACTTCGGGCAGGGACCTTGGAAACGTTAATGTACTTACATAATTTAAAAATAAAATTTAGTGTACTAAGTATGTGGTAGATGACATGAGGATTGTTGGTCGATTTGTGTGAATTGTAAAGTTATATACCTATTGTTTAATTATATTGTTTAACTGAAAATTCAAACGCAATGTATATGTTAATTGAATAAATAACTATGACTATAACTTTTTCGAATTTAGTTTAAAATTCGGTACAAAAATATAGTTGCACCATTTCAACGGATTAAAAAGTCGTAATCCACCATTAAGCGAGTCGAGATTCAACGGTTCGAGTGTACACTTGATTTTTCCTAGTTCTATCCATGAAACTTCACGGCTAAGAAGCCATTAGCTGCGATAGGCTATATTAAGTGCCTATTATTGGACTAAAGCGTGCTCTCCTTAAGTGGAGGATAGGGTAACAACTATTTGCAGACAAATGAGTAACGCGGACTCTTAATTGTAATTTCCTTTCAGTGTAAGTAATTTTAACAATTTATTTTTAAACTTGGGATATGGTACGTAAGTTTGCTTAGGTGAAATCTTAACGGTGGTCGGAATGATTCGGTTTTGGTATGACTTATGTAGCCTGGATGACAATACAAAGTACAGTCAAAGAAGCGTATTAGGTAATGTAAAAAAAACACGTTTTAAGAATCAATTTATGTTGGTGTTTAAAGACTTTTTGTAATTCGCTTCTGGCTATTGTCGTCCCAGTAGGTACAAATTATAGGTAACCTAAAACGATTACACTAAGTAGGTATACTGGACAACATCTATCAAAATTTGAATTATATTGTACTTTCAGGTTTATGGAAGCGATTTCTTTGACAGGTAAGTCACAGAGAGTTAGCTTTAATATTTGTTACTTCCCGCCTCTTTTAACCATATTACTTCACCAAAGAAATGAGAAAAATACATTTTTCCCCGACCTTTTGGTTACCCTATACCTCAACGGGGTTGTTTTTTATTGCTTATCTCGATAGTGCTCATAAAAATGAAATTGTTGTTACGTTTCTCATGTACCTACGCAGTAGGGCTAGCCTGACTAGCTGCGACTTTGTTTGTCGCGCGCGATTATATTAGGTACTCGTTCCGTTGCATTCTGACTTCTGAGTACAGAAAAGGACGGGCAGTTGTTCTCGCGCGACATAGAAGTCGCGCTGTGAGTTGTACAGGAGGCACGACAAATCTTTTGGAAAAACTCAGCATTAAAAAAAAATGTTTTTAGTTCATGAACAAGTACCTCAAGAAAATAACGCCTGATTCAATAAATTAGTCAGCATTATCTTCTCTCATGAAAAGCTCTGTTTTTTCAATAAACCGAAAGCTAAATACCTAATATTTACCTACTTAGTGAGTCTGTAAGCTGTAGGTAATCCTCGCTCATTTTGAGCATCACCTGCTCACAAAAACGGCTGAGGAGAACAGCCGTATAGACATAAGAAAGTATTTACCAAATAAAGTTATATATTTTTAGATGACTCAACAGTTTTAAATGATTCGCGGTTAATTACAAACATTGGACTTATTAATGAGAACGGGATGTTGACCGCGATTAACCTTATATAGGGTAGGGGGTATCTCATTATACCTACATATAAAGTAATCGCGGTCAATAGCCCGTTCTCATTAAGTACAGTGGAGGAAATTAATTCCCGACCCACCACGGAACCTTTTCACCGTAAACGTCATAAAGACATCGCGTTGCTTGACAAGGAAAATCGTTATGACGTTTCCTATGAAAATGTTTTATGGTGGGTCAAGAATTAAATTCCTTGACTGTACCTTTGTCTAATTTTCACTCTTAATGATAATAATTCGGGACGCTACTCGTGACCAAGACGTTGCAATACGGTCTAAACGTGAAGGCAATTTTAAACAACTTTATTCTGCGCGGTTAAGCCCGGAATCTTATTAAATCTTTACCAACTTAAAGCCAATTAAGTTAAGCCGAAACAACTACACCGTACTAATTAATTCAAGTTTCGAAATTAGAGCCAAACCATTAATTATACATGCCTGTAAAAGTGTAAAGGGTGTGGTACCTTGCGGCGGAGCGAAGCGGAGACATGTAGAATCGACCAAACATAGTATGAACTAAAAACAATGAATGTGTATAATACTGCGCGAGAGACTACAAGCCAGCTATAGCTGTTCGACAAATGCATGTCTTTATGCAGTGCCTAAACCTAAAAAAAACTCCCATACATTCATAACCTCAGTGGGTCGAGCACGACTTTTCGAAACCTGCGTGACGTAAAATCGAATAGTAAACGTTGTTGAGTTTATATGGCGTTTAGAACAGCGATCGCCCATGAGCGTATTTGGAACTAAAATTTTGCATGAGGTTTCTCGATCTCAATACGATAACCGTAACGTTACGCAGCATTCGTAAAGCCGTGCTCGACCCTCAGCTGGATCACAATACAGCAAGTAGGGGTGTAAGTGTAACTGTGTCTGGCAACACTGGTTCGAATGTTGCGGGGCGCACGCATAAGGAAAACGATTGTTTTTATTTGCATAATACGCATTGTAATTATTTATGAGAGATCACAATATAAAAATGAGTATTTTTTTCTTCTGTGGTTTATTATCTTATACCATGCACCTATATACTGCTTTTGAAGTAACGCTTGGACGCTTCTCTCGAAAAGAGCTCCGAACCTGTTATTTCCCTTGTAAAGATGCAAATGACTTCATTCACTTACTAACCTAGTCAATGAGTCATTGCGAAACCTCAGGCCATTGATTAATGTGTACAGGTGTAAAAATAGTATGCAAATCGTACGACCAGCAACCTATTTCACAGCACTGCCCACGCAGTAATTTGAGCGTTTATCTTACGGCAGATTAAAATATCTGCTTGAACGTTTATTCACCTTACAATTTTTTATAATTTTTACGACCGGATGGTATAGTGGTTAGTGACCCTGGGTTTGATTCTCGAGTTTGGCAATAATTAGCATGGAGGAGTAATGCTTCATATGTACTAGATATTACACGAATCAACGCAGTACATTACATGTCACATAGACCCACCTGTGGCCTTGGATTTGAGCCTCGGCTCGTACCTCTGAGTTTTTCGTTTTTGTTTTTAAGGGTAACACCGCGAGAGTAGGTTCCTGCCAACTCCTGAAAAGCAATTCGTTATGTGTGAAGTTCCCAATGTAAAAAAAGTAAAACCGCCTTCAAAAAAACCTCAGAAAAAAAAAACATAAAATAATCCCCAAAAAGCCATGAGTTTTAGGCCTAGCAGAAATATGTAGTCGGTGTGGTGCTAGCGGAATATTCTTGGAATGAAGCACCGACTTCATATTTCTGCTAGGCCTAAAACTCATGGCTTTTTGGGGATTATTTTGTGTTTTTTTTCTGAGGTTTTTTGAAAGCGGTTTTACTTTTTGTTAAAAGATGTTTTATTTCACAATTTTTAGTTACGTTAATATTTAAAACAACATCCGCCAACTCCTTATTTTTTTGAAGTCGGTTAAAAAGAGGCCTGTGACCAGCAGTGGGAAGTGGGCTACAGATGATGATGAGACATTCGCCAATTTGGTAGTGAAAGAAAGAAATAAAGGTAGGGACGCCTGATTCAATGAATTACAATTGTATTCCTCTGTTAACTACGAAAGCCGTAAGAGTGCTTTTTAAGATGAATCTTGCCTACGAAAATAGTTCAATAGATATAACTCATCCAGAGATATTTATTAATTTAATTTATCTCGGCCAGCATCTCACCAGCAAATTTTTCATTGCTATCGGCACCAATCTCCATCGTTTAAGAACTTCCACAACAAAGTTATGCCCAATTTGTGTAACAATCTGAATTCAGGACTTGTCTTATCCGTGTTCGCAGGCTGTCGGGGGCCATTGTTCTCCCGAATTCTTCCGCATTTGTTTACGACGGTAACAAGTAAGCAATAAAACTCGCCGTAAAGTACTTCAGCCTGGATGGAGAGATAAATCATCGCGACAATTGTTTTGGCTGTCAATTCTACGAGTATTCAAACGCGCTTTGGTTTATTTTTATTTTTATATGTAAGCTTTTTGTAGGAAGATGGGCTAAAGGCTGAAAGCCACAGAGTAAGTGGCACGATTCGGGAAAAGCGTTCAAATTGAAAAGAGACCAAAATCTTTTAAAACTTGTTTTTTAAACTCTACACTGTAGTTTCATAGAGATTCCTTTAGTCCAAGCCTAATCGGAGGTCTCAACTGGGTAAACACTTTTTTTTATGAAAAAACTAAATCGCGCGGTTGTTTTGTGCGAAAGTCGCAGCGTTAAACATGCGATCAACTTTTGCGTTGTTTGTTCAATGCTGCGTTCACCGCGTAAAACAACGTTTGATAATAGATTACGTTGTAAAATGGCGCGCGCCAAACGCATCGCGTTTAACGTAGCGTTTATCGCATAAAACGACCACACATTTAAAACTTTCTGCGTACATTACATTAATTGCTTCTCTGGGCTGGTTAACAATTATTCTACCTGGTAAAGATGATTTTTTTTCCGAAAAAACTTCACAGGTTGGTTCATTTACACCTTGGCAATCACTTGCTCAAATATTTTCAGTTAAAGATCTGAAACCCAAAGCCCCGAGTGTTATTTTCATTTCGCATCTAACGTGTCAAATAAAGATAATTGTTTGTTGTCGATTCGTGCCGCTAGAGGCGCTGCCAATTTGCCCATAGTAATTCAAACGCTAACCCGAACGCGACCGAGACGTATTCTTGAGTTAAAAATGATACAAGAGGCTCAGTGAAGTGATTTAGTTAAAGTCCTACCAAATTTCTTTATCAGAATCCGCTCCCACTCTGCGAAATGTTCGCAATACGGCTCACGCCACCTCTCACCACCACTACAATTTATCTATGAAACAATTGCTCCGCTTTTTGTTTGAATAGCACAGCTGGATAGTGGCAAAACTTTATGACAGCTGAAGTGTTAAAGATAAATTTGATATATGTGATGCGCGAATTGGTCATGGTTGAGCGTCGGCGAGTGCGTCTTTGGAGTTTAGAATTGCTACCGACTGAGTCAAATATACCTAAGTTAGTGAGTAGAGGGTAGAGGGGTTTGGAAGCTTACTTAACTTTACCATAAGCTACTTTTAAGATTCAAAACTTGGAGTGTTTTTTCTTTGTCATAGTCATAATTATAATCACTGCCCTCAGAAATGTAAGATAAATATTGCAGGCAGTTTTAAGTCACAAGGGATCAAAGACGACATCTTTCCCATAAAATTCGAAGTAAAAATTTCAGAAATTACACTTCGTAGTATAATTTGTTGACTCTTAGCCGTGTACTTGAAATAACGTGAAAATGGCCTTCGTCTAAATAATAAATTGGATATTCTCGTTCTGATTTCAGCATACTTAAGTGTTGTATTGTTGTGCGCACTTCAATATGCTAATAAGGTTTTCAGATATTTTTCGCAAGCGGAAAATCAACTAATAAAAAATATCGTAGCATGTTTAGGAAAATTGTAATGAATTCCGGATTGAAATATTAAAGTATTAACATGTAAGTATAAGGTTCATATCCATATTTTAACTCGATTCTACGAGTACAAATAAACTTTCCGAAAGTTAAAAAAAGCCATCAAGGCGTAGTGGTTTTAAGCTATGGCATCGAAAGCAGAGGGTCGTGGATTCGAGCCCCGGCTCGCATCTCAGTTTTGTGCGGAAATCGCAGCGTTAGACGCACGCGATCAACTTTTGCCTTGTTTGTTCAAAGCTGCCGGAACGTAAAACAGTGTTTGGTAATTAGATTGTCTGACGTAAAATGACATGCGCCAAACGCATCGCGTTAACGCAGAGTTTAGGTATAAATTCGCAGCCTTACCCCTAATGTATTTTTAAATTCTTGGCCAATTATTTTGCGTAGGAAAACAGAGGAAAAGCAGCCAAATGGCTGCGGCATGAACACACGTTAATAACAAAACAGAAAAAGTTACATTTTCCGTGCCATTTCGTACAATACTGCAAAAAAGTATCGAATTCATCAGGAATAATGGCTTGAAAAAACTGTTAGCTTTTAAAAAATGCAATATAAACACGGGTGAAATGAAACGAACGTAAAAACCCGTTAACGTGTAGAAAGAATTGAGTTTTCCACTTTTCATTAAATGGGAGCGGAAATAACGGAGCAAAGTTCAGTTTTTTTTTTGGAAAATGCCATTTATTACTAGTGGGGATTTTATTCGTACTGTGCAAGGAAATATTGAAATTATGAAATGGTAAGGGAAATTTACTTTACCGTAACATAGAACTTTGCTGTGATGAGCCGTGATAATCTCGTGAAATTTTGCTAATTAACTGTTTCTCAAAAAGTTAAAATAATATATTTCATACGTTTTCATGATGACAGGAAATTTTGAACTTATGCATGCTATGGGTTTCAAATATGTACTGACGGGAATTTTGTTTGAGAAACATTCAATCATCTAGTTGGATTTTTTGTCGATTCGTTTTACGGTTTTTTATAAAGAAAAAAAAACGGTAAATTTTCAAAAATTTGCCGATTCTCGTGAAATTTTCATATTCAGGTTCGATAGATAAATAAATGTTTTTTGTCGAACTACAGCTCACAGAGCCACTAGTGTAATCGATTAAACTATCAGAAAACCCTACACATACTTCCATTGGTGGATTGCACGGCTCATCGTAAAACCGGGGAAAGAGCTCGGACGAGCCAAATGGCATTTTCCACTTCATTTCGTGTAATCCGTCTTATTAGCATAAGTCTTTGTCCAGCCGAGTGGCCAGTACAGATTGTGATATACTAGTTATACTACTGCATAAATAAGAACGTCAGGAAAATTCGCAACAATTTCTGAAGCATTTATTTTTAACTAATTGAGGCTTGAGTGACGTTTATGAATAATAGCATAAGGGAGTAAATACAAAACTTATTTGTTATCTATTCCCAGAAGGAACAAATTTTAGAGTGATTTCTACAGCCGCACGCACACAACGAACAAGCATACTTCCTCGCACGCATAACATGCTAATACTTTTACGCACGCATACATCCCTACGTATATATGCGTTATCAGTAGTTGTGTATTGTTGTTAGGATTTTATAATTATTTTGTTCTCTAATCTTATTTATTATCTATTTATTTATTCACACACATAACAACTATCATTACAATATAACCCAATGCAATAGTGTCTTTACAATTTAAATAATTTATTTATTTTGTTAAATATTATTTTGTACTGATTTAAACTTTCGCGATTTTCACACATTATCACGATACTCGGGACTTAATCGCGTAAAAAAATATATGCATAAATTTTAAATTTAAATACCTCGACGTTTCGGACGCGACGTTGCGTCCATGGGCTCGAAGGGACTGAAGAGGCGGGCGTCGGAAAAGTCGAGGTATTTAAATTTTAAATTTAAATGTATATTTATTTACGCGATTAAGTCCCGAGTATTATGATAAATCATCATCATCATCATGTCAGCCGAAAGACGCCCACTGCTGAACATAGGCCTCCCCCAAGGCTCTCCACTCTGACCGGTCGTGTGCTTTCCGCATCCACCGCGGTCCCGCAATCTTTTCATGATAAATGTTATTTTGTAATTCATCTTAGAAACTAAGATCAGAATTGTTTAATTTTTTGCAAGTGTTAATTTTTAAGATAGTTTATGTAAGTCCTTTCTCGGCTGAAATACAGGATCATCCTAGTTCAGGCACGTGTGTTACTCTTCTCATTAACTTTCCTAGACTAGGTACTTAATTGTATCAGTTTGTAAGAAAGTGTTCTGAATAAATATTTTATTTTATTATAATTATGTAGTATGTATTTGTGATAACACTGTGTAAAATGAAGTTAGACCGATATTTAATAGATGTCGCCACTAAAACGAATTTGTTTAGTAGAAGTGAGGTGGGGTGAGGAAGGCGCGAAACGTTCAAGGTCATCCTCTCAGGGAAGCCTCTTAACAAATTTAACGCGTACCGGAGTTGACTTGGTATAATAATCGAATCTAATAGGTCGCGTACCGGAGTTGACTTGGTATAACAATCGAACCTAATAGGTCGCCTACCGGAGTTGACTTGGTATAATAATCGAATCTAATAGGTCGCCTACCGGAATTGACTTGGTATAATAATCGAATCTAATAGGTCGCGTACCGGAGTTGACTTGGTATAATAATCGAATCTAATAGGTCGCGTACCGGAGTTGACTTGGTATAATAATCGAATCTAATAGGTCGCGTACCGGAGTTGACTTGGTATAATAATCGAATCTTATAGGTCGCGTACCGGAGTTGACTTGGTATAATAATCGAATCTAATAGGTCGCGTACCGGAGTTGACTTGGTATAACAATCGAATCTAATAGATCGCCTACCGGAGTTGACTTGGTATAATAATCGAATCTTATAGGTCGCGTACCGGAGTTGACTTGGTATAATAATCGAATCTTATAGGTCGCGTACCGGAGTTGACTTGGTATAATAATCGAATCTAATAGGTCGCGTACCGGAGTTGACTTGGTATAATAATCGAATCTAATAGGTCGCGTACCGGAGTTGACTTGGTATAATAATCGAATCTAATAGGTCGCGTACCGGAGTTGACTTGGTATAATAATCGAATCTAATAGGTCGCGTACCGGAGTTGACTTGGTATAATAATCGAACCTAATAGGTAAAGTTTCACTTCGTGCTGGACGGTTGAATTTACTTAGACTTTTGGTATTGGCTATCTACACTGCGGATGTTAATACAAGCTGCAGTGAAGTCCGGAAGACAAACTAAACTTTCGTGCAGCAGTTTAAGTACAGTCAGCAGCAAAAGTAGCTAAGCAACCGACGCGTTCACAATTATCTAAGCACGGCTCTATTGTTATAGACATAAGAGCTTGTGCAGATCATCGTGACCGCTTCGGTTGCTTAGCTGCTTCTGCTGCTGACTGTACCCATTGTGTGAGGTCGCATTTTAGGCGAATACCTATTTGTATTGCAACCTTGTATTTTATTTGTGCCTTTTTCTGTTTTGCTTGTTATGTGATGTTCAATAAATAAAGAACTTAGTTACCTATTGTATTGTATTGTAAGTCACATAGAAATCTCTACCACTGTACGTCGCAAACACCTTCCGATTTAACAAGCAAATATCATTCGCAGAGATCATTTGTGTCAAACGGAACATTTCTTTCGATTGTTTTGTGAGCATATGATGTATCTTTACTTTACTTATAATATCAAATTGGTAAAAGCTGGTAACTTTCCATGAATTCCAGAGTCTAATAGTCTTTACACAAAAGTTGCCCTTCTACCTCTGTGAATAAACACCTACGGAGAAACAGCAAATTGAAATTCATTTGTTAACCACAATGGGACCCCGGCGCGTTAGTCTTACCCGTCCAAAGGGCCAGGAATGTACCCAGAGATATTTCCAATTACTTAACTGGTAGCACTTCTATATATTTATTTACATCAGTCATTTATTTACGGTCGTATTTGCCGCTCGCGTATTGGCTTGCACTGCCATCACAAACGATGCATTACCTCATGACACTGCTTAAACAGTCTGCAATAGACTGTAAGGTCAATGGTGAATGAGAACGGGATATTGACCGTGATTACCTTCAAACTTAAACTTAATTTGGCGACCGGATAGCCTAGTGGTTAGAGACCCTGACCATGAAGCTTGCGGTCCCGGGTTCGATCCCCAGTTGGGACAGATGTTTGTATTATGAATACTAATGTTTGTTCTCGGGTCTTGGATATTTAATACCTATATACTGTATAGAAATAAGTATGTATTTATCTATATATTTATTTAGTGGCAGTGGGCGGGGCACATTGCTCGCAGGACTGAAATCTAGATAAATAGGTTAGGTTAGGTTAGTATTGTGTCAGGGCCGAAGGCCCAAAGCACCCGGAAATAGGAGCTCCACGAAGCGGAGATCCGTCGACTTTGTCAAGTTATACAAAAATATCGACTAAGGTTAGGTAAATCTAGATAAATAGGTTAGGCTAGGTTAGTATTGCGTCAGGGCCGAAGGCCCAAAGCACCCAGAAATAGGAGCTCCGCGAAGCGGAGATCCGTCGACTTTGTCAAGTTATACAAAAATATCGACTAAGGTTAGGTAAATCTAGATAAATAGGTTACGTTAGGTTAGTATTGCGTCAGGGCCGAAGGCCCAAAGCACCCGGAAATAGGAGCTCCGCGAAGCGGAGATCCATCGACTCTGTCAAATTATACAGAAAGACCAACTAAGGTTAGGTTAATCTAGATGAATTGGTTAGATTAGGTAAAAAATGCCTATTTATTACAGTAAAAAAATATAAAAACAAGTTATATAAAAAAAATTAAAAAAAAAAAAATACAAACATGTAAATCGGTAAAAACATCTTGAACTAAAATATATTTTTTATAAACTCACTGAAACATGAATACACAGAAAAAAACCAGAAAAATGCCAACCCCGGGAATCGAACCCGGATC